>CAOKZL010002208.1:0-228556 GCA_948472985.1 Iguana delicatissima | reverse complement strand
TGTTGTGTGCCTTCAAGTCATTTCTGACTTGTGGTAACCCTAAGATGAACCTATCACAGGGTTTTCTGGGGGGCTGAGGTTGAGTGATATGCCCAAGATCACCCAGTGGACTTCCATGGCTGATCGCAGAATCAAAATGTTGTCTCCAAGGTTGTGGTTCAACACGCAAATTACTATACCACATTGGCTATGGTGGCATTTTCACCATGTTTTGGCCTTTTCAAAAGGCCACTCCTGTGCCTTAATTGGCCCAGTCGGCCTCCCCTGTAGTGGACATTTTGGACCATTTTGAGGAAATTTTTTAAAAAAAATTCCAAATTTTTATTTTGATCCCTGGGAGGCTCAGGAGGACTTCAACTGTGGTGAAAATGCTCTCCACCCACCATAGCCATAGCAATAGCAGTTACATTTCTATACCACTTATCAGTGTGAAGCACTCCCTAAGCGGTTTACAATGTGGTTAGCTAATTGCCCCCAACAAGCTGGATAGTCATTTTACTGACCTACAGCAGGATTGAAAGCTAAGTCAACCTGGAGCCCTGTAGGATCGAACTCATAACGTTGTGGTTGCAGTACCAGCATTTAACCACTGCGCCACCAGGGCTCCCTCACTAGAGTGCATTTGAGGGTTTTCTGGAACAAAAACAAATTTTTAAAAAAAAATTGTGAAAAAATATTTTTGACCCTGGGAGAAGCAGTGGACCACATAAATATCTCGGGGGGGGCACATGTAGCCCGCATTTTGCCTACCCCTTGTGTACAGTGTGAATTTCAATACACAAGGAAAGAAGAGACTTCACAGGTTTATGACAGTCTGCTTGAGAGATGAACTTTATTCTGATAATCAGCAGCTCCAGGCATGGTGGCTGCTGCTCATGGTAGCATCCGCCCACCTATAGACAGTTTTTGCAAGGCTGATGATGTGCAGAAAACTCTTGGAGCAAGGCTTCCCAAAAGTCGTCTCATCAATGATAACCTTCAGCATTCGTGTTGCAACCACAACAACTACATCTGTTCTAAACTTCACTGTCACTATATACATGTCTTAACAATGATAGCCCCCAACAAACTAATAGGTGTCTCTTCTGTTGTGTATTACTATTACTCCTAGTACTGCTACTAATAGTAATATACCTGGTCAACAAGCCCCTGCCCCTGGCAACATATTTCCATGTTGGAAGGTCTCATTTGCCTCCCTAATATTTGACAGCTTAAAATCTATTGTTGCAAAGCTATTTGTCCAGAGCTTTAAAATGTTACTTTGGGATATGGTAGCTGCCAGAATCCCCCAGCCAACAATTCTGCTAGCTTAAGGGATTCTGGGAGTTACAGTTTAATCAGCAACCCCTTCAAGTTCTATGTCTAGCGAGAAACCTTCTTTCTCCAATCCTGTGGGTAGCAAATACTTTAGCATTCCCATTCTAGGTTTCTTCAAGTGTGAAACCCAAACAAACAACAGGAGAAGAGGCCAATGGCAAAGGGAGGGGAACAATGGGCCACCCTATGGGCCATGCTGGCATGAATGGAAGTGACACTACCTCACTCCTGGTTTTTGGACTCAGCTCCAATACAGCTGATTCTGATACAGTAGGGTCCAGGTCATCCGACGTGCGGTTATCCGACCTTCCGGATTAACCGATGTCGCGGCCGCCAGGGGCGTGGTTGTAGGCATTTCTGTGCCCCCAGACACGTCCAGACACGCCGTCAGGCACGCCCCCAAAATGGCGGCCACCACGAGCCTCCGTGTCATCTGACATTTTGGTTATCCGACCCTGCGCCCGCCTGTTTAGGTCGGATAACTGGGACTCTACTGTACATTTTTGGGTCTGTGTGTGTAGGATTGAGGATAGTAGTGGAAGCCAAAACAGATTGAACTGCCATATGTTTTATCTCCTTTTCCTTTTTTTTTCTTTGCGGGGGGCAGCTGCCTGAATTTTCAGCTATTTTTCTTTTTAAGCTTAGGAGGTTTCAGGGGTGTCTTGGGATGCTTCAGACACCTCAAAATGGGGTCTTGGTTCTGCATGATGCTTGCAATTCCTAGGTTAGATAAACACATGAAAGTGGATGGAAAAAGCACTTGGAAATATTTGAAAATATGACCAAAATACAGGTTCCTCAACTGTTGGGAAGCTCTGGCAAGAGGAATCGCGGATGAGTGAGAATCTTCACAGTTTTACACACACACACAAAATGCACATATTTATGCAGAAAACAGCATTTAGCTATTTTCTGCACAAAATACTGATGCACATTTTTCATACAGAACAGGTTCCCAAACTGTGAATAGTCTTAAGTTTATGCCAGCTGTCTTGACATGAAGAAAAATAGTTAAAATATTCATTATTGCCTGCCTGTGCAAGTGAAATTTATGAAGATTGACATTTGTGCTACAGACAGCATTTGAGCCTAATGACTCAACAGGTCTGTCGTCTGCTTTGTTTCTTTTCCTCCCACACTGCAAATATACATTAGTTTTGACTGAATTTTTAATAGTCAAGGCTGCCCCCAAATCTAGGGCCATTTCCACACTACTGTTATAGTGCTATTATTCCACTGTCAACATCCTATGGAATCCTGGGAGCTGCAGTTTAGGGAGGAGCCTTTAGAATTCTCAGCCAGAGACCTCTTTGGCTTCAATAAACTGCAAACCCCGGCATTCCACAGGATGTTGAAAGTGAAATAATAGCACTAATATAGTGTAGTGCAGAAATGGCCTAGGAATCACAAGCTGCATGTAGATCCCATTCATGCTGAAGTTTTCTGCTCTGTGGTAAACTCTGCTTTTCCAGAACTTTTTAAGAAATCATTTTTGGACTGTGGCTCCAAGAATTTGCCAGCCAGAACAATAACTGGCCATATTGGTTAAGAATTCTGAAAGTTCTCATTCAAAAAAGTAGCTTTCCCAACCTGTGGCTTTCCCACATGTCAAGATCCAACAGCATCTCCACCTTTACCATCCACAACATTACTACAGATAGACTATGTACTTTGCTTCTGTTTCTTAAGCATCACAGATATTGGTTTTGAACAAATATTTGTATATTTTTATTTTGAGCACTGTTTGATAACTGTTGTTATACTTTGAAGATGGCTGAGGGAGAGCTTCACTACTAACACAAAGATCATCCAATTAGCACTGTGCACAGCCATATTCTGACAAGGGAGGTGGTTTCCAAACTGACACAAGAACTAGCCAAGCAGTGCTGTGCAAATCTAGTTTTATCTGGAACCAGAGGAATAAGTTTCATCTGAGTTCCATACAGGGAAATACTATTGTAGATATGTCCCAAACAGGGTGAGTGAACATCCACAGTGGGTTTATAACTACAATTATGTGTAGTTAATGTTATATGTAATTAATAAGTCTCTATATCCATAGTTTGGTGAGGGACATTGAAAATTCACTTGGCCCCACACAATATTACTGTTCCAAAGATGGGAGACACCTGACCTGACAACCATGCATGTGAAAAAAGTCTAGTGGTCTAAGTAGACCACACAAGCTAAACATGAGCCAAAAATGTGATGCAGTAGCAAAAAAAGCCAATACAAATCTCTTCTACTTTCATTAGGCCGTAGAATCCTGTGTATAGTTCTGAAGATCACAGTCTAAGAAGGACATTAAAGCTTATCGATGTCCTTCTTGGACTGTCATGCCCAGAACTATATACAGGATTCTAGAGGAGTGTCTAGAGGAGGGCAACTAGGATAGTAAAAAGGCCTGGAAACAAGCTCTATGAGGAATAGCTTAGGGAACTTGTCATGTTTAGCTTGAAGAAGAGAAGACTGAGTGGTGACAAGATAGCTATCTTTTAAATATCTAAAGGAATGTCATGTAGAAGATGGAGAAAACTTGTCTTCTGCAGCTTGAAAGACTAAGGCTATTTCCCCACTACACTGTTATAGTGCTATTATGCCACTTTCCACATCCTGTGGAATTCTGGGGTTTGTAGTTTACTGAGGCCAAAGAGCTCTCTGGCTGAGAATTCTAAAGGCCCCTCCCTAAACTGCAAACACCAGGATTCCACAGGATGTTGAAAGTGGAATAATAGCACTATAACACTGTAGTGTGGAAATGACCTAAGACATTAGTAATGGATTCACATTGCAAAAGAGAGTCCACTTGAACATTAGGAAGTACTGCATCAACTGACAGTAAGAACTATTCATCAGCAGAATAGAATGCCATGGAGGGAAGCTCTCTCGTTTGTAGTAGGTATTTAAACAGATTTTGACTAGACCTCGCTCAGAAGTGTTTTAGCTGTCTATTTCTGCATTTCTGCATGGCAGGGAGTAGATCTAGATGACCCTTGCAGTCTTTTCCAACTGTACCTTTCTATGAAAAATCCCTGGAAAGTGGGAAAACCAGTTTAAGTCAGTAGTGCAGCCTTAGTGTAAGTAAGGTAAATAGTGCAGGTTAGTAGTTCCTTTCTGAATATTCCCTGTTTTACACTCTGGAGTGCCACATTACAGCTATTCAGACCCCACCACTTTAAATTCTTCTTTTTAGGATTTCCACAAGAAATCTAAACTTCCCTCTCCCCCCCCCCAATCTCTCTGTTTCTGTGTTTGTGTTTGTTTTTATAAATGCTGGCATGAATATTCCCTTGGAGACATTATATGTCATAATCTCACTTAAAAAGGGTTTCTGGAAAAGAAAGAAAATTGGCTATTGCAGTAATACTAAAATTGTGGGTGCTGCTTCCTCTTCAACTGGGCCATTTTATATCAGGTGTTTTTTAAAAAAAGACTAAATGGGTTACCTTTCCCTCACTCATAGCTGTATACCTGAGTTTTTCAGTTCTTCAGCACTGTATTGATAAAGGAGGTCGTATGTGCCACCCATGGAACCAGATGTGTAGTAATGAGTCCCAAAGTCATCAAATATCCGGCTGTAGAGAGGATAATTGTACTCTAGAGGCAGGCTGTTGAGGGCCTTCAAGAAGACACCAGAGAGCTGCAGATCTGACTGTTTCATTCTGAAGTTTGATACTGCAATCACTTTATGAATCCTAATAAAGTTGGAGTTCTAAAAGGGAAGAGTAAAAGAAAGACCAAACTCTGGTTGATAACCTGATGAAAATTTTCTCATAGAATGCTTTTAACTGGGGCCCTTTCGCACTACACAGTTATAGTACTATAATTCACTTTAACTTGCCGGGCAACTTCCTATGAGTTTTGTAATTTAGTGAAGTGCTGGAGCTCTTCAGCTGAGAATTCTAAATACCTTTTCCTAAACTGCAGATCCCAGGATTCCACAGGATGGAACCATGGCAATTAAAGCTGAATCACAGTGCTATAACTGTATAGTGTGAAAGAGATCCTGGTTAACACAAGTGCATGTGGGAGTACTTGCCTTTTTATCCTGCTGTTTCTCCAAGGCCATTTCCACACTATCTCCTCTATCCCAGCATGTGGATGCATTGAAGCCAGTCTGTGACACATGCTACTGCACGATGTTGTCACAGTCCCGCTCCTGTCACATCCCCAGCTGTTGTGATCACACATTATACTATTACCAGAAAAAATCTGCTAATAGACCCCTTTTGCACAATGATTGCATCAGCTGGGGCTGTGCAGAAAGGGTGGAAGTGCTATCAAGGCACTTCCTTCCTCAGTGCAGCACAAGAAGAGGCTGGCAGCACTGCAGAAGGAAGGAACATGTCTTGAGCACTACCGTTCACTGGCAGCCAGCTGGGAGCTAAGGGGACCATTTGGAACATGGTCCCATCCTGGCAAAGGCACTGTTGGGATGACGCTGGGATGTTGCCAGCGTCCACAGGTTCCGCAGGTATGGTGTGGAAAGGGCCCAAGTCACACAGAACAGTGCACATGGTTTCCCTCCACCCATTTTGTCCTCATGACCTTCAGAGGCAGTTCAGCACTGAAAAAAATGTCAGCCAGCCATGGGAGAGTTAGCCCAAGACATTATAGTGCCTGAGGCAAATTACAAGACTGTGTCTCCTCCATTCCAAGTACAGACACCAGCAAGACTGGCAATCATGTTTGGACCATTCAGTAGGAAAACTGAGGTGCCTACCCCAAGTGGTGGGTCTGGCAAATTTTTCTGCTCTAGCCCCTTACCCTCCAATGTTTCAAAGATGAAAACCAGGACACACAAGCTCAAGCAACATCAAAGTGTTGTCAGGATGTCAAAAGTTATTAATGAGGAAGAAGACACAAGCTGGGAGAGGGTGCAGGCATTTTCTTTTGTTTGAGCCTACTGGGAGTAGCAGAAATCTGCCTCTCTTCTGTTCTCCTTCTGCTGTGTTAATTTAGTGTAAACTACTTTTGCACTTTGAACTCAATTTGCCACAACTGAAGTAAGCTGAGGACCAAAGGGGAAAGTGAGAGGAAGAGAGAGAAACCGGGACATTTTAAAAACAGCTGAAAAAGTGGGAAGATAGAGGAATAATCAGGACTGCTCTTGAAAATTTGAGACAACTGGAATATATGCTGTCAGTGGAGAAGAGATCATTGTTCCAGAGAGACTTGCTCTCCCAAACTGGCTGTGATAGATGATGCCTCTGAGACCGAGGAGCAACTGACTGTGCCAAGGACTAGGCTAGTGAGTGAGCAAATCAACTTGCAAACATCCCTGTCACTGGAAGGTCAAACAGAGACAGAGCTGCCTCAGCCAGCTCATGAAGGAGAGGGAACCAGCAGTGATGCAGAAGAATGGCAGCCACCTGTCCCCATCAGCCCTCAATCACGCAGAAGGCTGAAATGGACTGCTCAGAGGGAGGCTACGTGGACTTGGTTGAGGAAACAATAACAAGCAGCACCTGCTCACAGCAGCTATTTAAGTCTGCCGGCGTGGCTGCTCTTTGCTCGCAGCAAATTCCTAGCAAGCCCTTATGACCTTCATGTCTCTTGCTCCCTGAAACCTTCCAAACGGATCTCTGCCTCCTGAACCTTAGGACTGGACCTTGACCTGGCTTGGCTTTTGTTTTTCTTGTGTTTGGTATATTTGGACTCTCCCTGCAAGTATTTCTAACCTCCCTTCTCCCTTGCTGGCTGTGGCTTGGCAGGGAGAGATTCCTGACATTGGCCAGGACTCAAATGCCCAGCTCTAAGAGGTCCTTGGTTAGAGGATGAAGTAAGGAGGAAGGATGGAATGGTGACAGTGCTGACAACAGTAATATACTTCTTCTGTAGGTTTAATATGAGTTGTACATCCATCAAAGTATTCCACATTTACCTCTACTATCCCACGTCTACTGTCAGGAGTTTTTTTTAAAAAAGTTTTTCTTATACTTTCATTTCCTCAAGCCTAATATATTTTTGTTTCTTAATTGCCACATTTTGGGTCTCTTTCTTGATTGATATTCAACTCTTTAGTTTACCACTAGAAGAAGTAATGATCAGTTCTCATTATGCTGTATCAGAGGAAGTAATGATTAATTGATTGAGCTATCCTCCATTATTGTTACTGTTGTTATTTTAATATTTATATCCCACCTGTTTCCCAGTCCCGGACTTAAGGCAGCTTACAAAGTTAAAACAGATACAGATAAACATACAAAAGCTGAAATACAACTAAATTATAAATAGAATTAAATGTAAATTAGAACCATATCCATTTGGACAGAATAACAAATACAGTAATTTTGTTGCATTTTGTAGCCAACAAAGCTAGTGGGCCTTACAAAATTTGAAATGAATTTGTTAATGAGAGTCTTAACACAATTCTTTGTAGGTTTAATTTCTTTAATTGAAATGTGCAATAATTCTTGCCCAAATGTGCTCTCTCTCTCTTTCTCTCTTCTTCTATTTATAAATATTTATAAAAGTTCTCTCACCACACTGCCAACAATTTCTTTCTTATGAAAAACTTTTCTATTTAGAATTTTTGGCTCTTGTTCCCACTTTGATACAGAATTTTTTTGTTGTTAGCAATGAAAAACTTTATCTCTGTATTGCACATGCTAAAAATAATTATGTTCAGATTTATTTCTCTTGGGAAAAGGCATGTAGCCTTTTGTTAAACAAATGGCATCATGCTTATTTTTTAAAAAAATAAATATTGTACGTTACAGATACCCACTCCTTTACTCCAGCATTAAATATTATGAATTCATTTGGGATTTTCCATGTACTAGAAAGAAATCTAAAATGTTCAACCAGGATAAAATTAAACCTAGGGGGTTGGGATCCAGAGTGAGGCCCTTTCCACAGGATGTCGTCATCCCATACCGGGGACGGGAGAGGGACCCAGACAATGCTTATGCATGATGTCATCCATGTCCTGTTGTTCTCCTGTTCCTAGGTGGTGCAACTGCACTGCAAATCATTGACAGATTTTACCCATCAGTGACCAGTGATCGTGCAGCCCTCCTGCCACGCTCCCACACATACCCGAGCTGGTCATTACATTCTGGACCATTTAAAGCAATTGGTCTCTCTTCAAAAACTGCCCTGGTTAGAATGTATTATAATAATATAGTATGAAGGCTGAAGCATGATTACACCCAGAGTTGGGAAAAGTTACTTTCTAAGACTAGAACTCCCAGAAGCCCCAAGACAACACGGCCAGTGGAGGTTACTAGGAGTTGTGGTCCTAAATGGTAACTTTTCCAAGCTCAGTGTAACACTATGGCCCTTTCCACACGGAGGGTGGAGAAACAGAGGGAAATGGGGCGGCGCATGCGGGGATGGAGCTTACCTTGCAGTGGGAGGCTCCGTCCCCACGGGGAGCAGCGCGCGTTCGCTGCTCTAAACGTCGGCGGCGGCCGGCAGCACCCAAAATGGCAGCTGGTGGCTTCCAGCGGCGCTCTGCCAATCGGGGCAGCGCGCCAGCTGGAAGCCCGCCCCCGGGCAGCTCTGCAGGGATGCACTAGCGTGTCTCTGCAGTTCTTAATGGGGCGCTGAGACGGGCTAGCGCGTGCGAGTTTTAAAAAGACCACTTGAAAAGTGGTCTTTATAAAACACGGAGCGCCACTCCCGCGGCCGAACCTCACCTTTTTTCACTGCCCTAGCGCACCCCGCGGTGTAGACGACCTCCGTGTGAGGTCGTCCCAGCGCGGGGTTTTACCCCCCTGTGGAAATGGCCTAAGTCCTAGCTCAGAGGTGGATCATAGTACTGGAGTACCATGGTTCCTCTAGAGTTTGCTGTTTAGGGAGGAGTAATTTAGAATTCTCAACCAGAGAGCATGAGGGCTGCAGCAAACTACAACTCCCAGGATTCCACAGGATGTTATCATGGCACTTTAAGTGGAACATACTGCCAGCATGAAAAGGTCTATAGTTTCAGTATCAGCTGAAAATGAGTTGTTTGGGGGTGGGGATTTTCAGTGGTAGTGAAGCATGATTAGGGCAGGTTTGGTTAAATTTTAGCATTTTTTCCAGCTATTTTTTAAACTGTGGGAGATCTGAAAGGGGTAAAATAGTACTTGGAGTCATGGGCCAGGAGTCAGTTTCTCCACAGGTGAACAGCAGCCTCAAAGAAGGACAAGCAGATGCAAGCACACTAGAAACTAATCAGTCTGGGATGAGAGCCAGCTGGCTCCAGCCTTCTTAAGGAAGGCAGAAGGCAGTGGTCAGATGCCAGAAACAACTTGTGTGTTTGCCAGCCCTTGCCTTCATGTGTGCTATGGATCCCCTGCTTGCCATCTACCTGTCTTCTCTGACCATTGGAATGTCTGACCTTGCTGCCCACTGACTTTTGGACCAACACTTGACTTCACTTCAGCTTCATCCTGACCAGGCATGCTTTTTTGGACTACTAAGCTACATCCATTTGCCTGCTGAGTATCTTGGCACTCCATTGCTTGACAATGGACAGCAGTGCCTATGATAGGGGTGATATATAGCACACAGGAAACATTTTCTCACCCATGTCCCCATCTATATCAACTAACCCAGCATATTCTACTGTGACTGGCAGAAAATCCAAAGAATTATTCAGAGAGAGACATATCACCTGCCACCTGTGTTTCTTTAAAGAAGAAAAAATAGGTTGCACCTATCTTGTGTATGTACTGTGGAGGAGCAACTGCTGAACTTTGGCCCCTCCCAATCAATCACATGCACCAGTCAATCATTTGCATCACTCTAATGTTACAACCTGTGTTAGCAGAGATCTCCATGTGTGTCCACATTATGGCCTCAGCATGGGCCACTGCATACACATCTACTGATTGACTGCTGGTAACAAAAGATTTTCAGACTGGATTTTCAGAAAATATAAATCCTAGACTTGTACAATAGTGACATTTAGATTCTGTCTATTGTCCAGTAATTTGTCCTTGGTTTTATCAGCAGTCAGGCATTAGGATTTACTTAGATGGCAGTCTAGCGGCTTCGTTGGTTTTGAAAAATCTTCCGCTGTCACCAGAATTCTTTTGAGAAGAGACATCAAGATCTGTATGTTGATGAATAATTTATCTGCCCCCGCCCCCCAAAACCTGGGCCCAAATGAACTGAATAGCCTCCTATTAAATTTTAAAACAATTTGATTTGACAAGATGTCTTGAGCCTATGATATATTTCCAGCTCTCTCACAATGCAAGTGATGCAGCACAAAGACTTTTTATCTGTGTGTCTGGTGGATAACAAAGTACAGCCTCTCCTAGATCTGTCACTCTTCAAGCCTGAAGTTGGCTCCTGTGGAAAGATACTAAGCGACAGTGCAAAAACAAGAATACCTTTTTATATGAAGCTTGCACAGCCTCCCTGAAGGAGGTTGAGGATGTGACCTTGACTTTCGTCTTTTTGGAGAACAGCAGTGGGATTCCAGAAGACCTCTTGCCTGAGCCAGAGGAAGAACTCTGACGAGAAGAAACAGAATCTAGAGGGATTAAATCCTTGTAGAAGTCAGATGCCACATCATCCTCTTCATTCTCTACCTATGAAGAAATAAAACATGGATTGTTGTTGTTGTGTGCCTTCAAGTTGTTTCCGACTTACAGTTGATCCTAAGGCAAGCCTATCATGAGGTTTTCTTGGCAAGATTTGTTCAGATTTGTCTTTGTCTTCCTCTGAGACTTGCTCAAGATCAAGCAGTGGGTATGATCATATATCCACATACAGGAATTGCATGGTGCTAGCACAGTTTAACTCTGCCATGAGATATTTACACTACACTGGGAAAGATGTAGGATTTCAGCCTCTGAACAACAGCAGTGGTTTTCTAGGTTTTCAGAGAAGATGGTGGAATCATAGATTCTTAGAGTTGAAAGAAGTTGCAAGGGACATCTACTTCAACCCCTGCTATGTAGAGATATACAGCTAAAGCACTCGCCAAAGACACTCATCCAGCTTCTGTTTAAAGACCTCCCAAAGAAGGAGAGTCTGGCACCATCCTCTAAAGCAGTCTGTTCTGTTCTCAAATAGTTCTTATAATAAAGAAGTTCTTTCTAATGTTTAGGTAGAACCATTAATTTTGTAATTTGAATCCATTGAAAATAAACTCACTTCATCTTCTATGTGACATCAATTCAGATAGCTATCGTGTCACTTCTCTTCTCCATGCTAAACATACTCCACTTCTTAAGCTGTTCCTCATAAGATTCTCAGGGAGGTTTCCTCCAGTTTCCCTGGAGATCCCTGATACTTTTGGTCACAGATGCAAGTCCTAAACACACCCATCACTGGTTTAGCTTCCTAAAACAGATCAGATTGGGTGTGTTCAGGGTGGTATGGTCATGATGAGGTGTAATCTGTTAGGGGCTGGGCACCAAATGTGGGAATGTCCAATATGGTGTAATAGGGACAGCCAAAGTAGGTGAAGCTATCTCTTCTCACCCTGCCTCCCGTTCTTCTCATTTCCTGTCCAGATTACTCTTGCCAAAATCTGAATTGACTGCTTGCAGAGAACCTTTGAAATTAGGCTGAAGGCTGCATATGATGATCAGGCTACAATTTGCCCAGTTCTGTTTTAACACATGGAGGTCATGTGAACCCCCTTATTTAAAAAAACAAGAGCAAGAATATGTAAGAATCAGAAAATGCCTGGGATCATATAGTGCTTTCTACTTATAGAATAATCCTTGGCCTGGGCAAAAGGAAGAGGTAGACCTCTTCTTCATAATTTAAGAAACTTAATCAAATAAAGTTTAAAATGTATTATTTTAAAAATATGAACATGCCACTAGGAAAACCACTCAGAATGATATTCATGAAATCCTTATGTTACAATAATCATGGGAAAGGCCTACATACTTCAGAGCCTTTGGATTTCATACTCTCCAACATTTCACAGATGAAAACTTGGACACATGTTGCCAAGAAACATCAAAGTGTGGTCAAGAAGGCAAAAGTTATTAACAAGGAAGAACAGACAAGCTTGGAGTAGCTGCAGTAGTTTGCCTTTGCATGAATTTACCGGTAAGGCCAAGATTTACCCCCCTCCTCTCCTTTTCACTGAATTGAATGAAATTAGCCAAAGATGAAGGGGGGAAGTGAGAGAAGGATTAATCAGGACAATGCCTGCCAACTTGGATGGTTGAAGGGTATGGAATGTTAGTGTATCCTTCTCATTTCAACTGGTGTGCGAGTGGCCACTAGCATTGGATTTGCACACTCCAAGTCAAAGAAGCCACACTTAAGAAGCTATTCCACAGGTAATAAGGAAAAGAACCCAGTCCTTTGCTGCCCCCCCCAGACATTCATAGAATCATAGATTTGGAAAGGACTGCAAAGACCATCTAGTTCAACCCCCCTGACTTACAGGAAAGATTGGAACTACTGCTGAATCCTCAATTCACATGCAAACATATTAACTGGACTGAACGAAGAATTATGTATACAACTTCTCTCCCTCACTGAGCTAGAAATGTGTTCCCTCTTGTTTGCTCACATCCCCCTAACTTGATTAGGGATGTAGTTTACACTGCATAGACCTCTGGTACGGACTCTGGAGTCCAAAGTAGTGCCTGACATGATATCATGCAAACTTCCATCTAATTTCACAGTGTTCAGTTCTAGTTTCTGCTAAGACTAAGGAACTCAAAGACTGAAACATCTGAATCCAAAATGTGGTGCTTAATATCCTTTGGCCCCTACCTGAAAGCTGACAGTCTCCAAGTTTGCAGGAACATGGAATGTTTTTCGTGTGTCATTGCTCTTGACAAGGGTGCATTTGCCTCCACTGAAAGTGCTACTGAGGACTTCACCTCGGTTCTCACCTGCCAGAAGGTGAAAACTAAAAGAAGAAAACATTTTAGGAAGTCCATACCAAAAGAATACCAAAGTCCAGTTCTTCAGTCTAACGAGGTCTTTGCCTCCCCTCTCCTGAAACTGACAAGTGATGTTGCTCAGGAATAAATGAGGAAGGCATATCTGAGCATATTTACTTGGAAGTATCACCCACTGGATGTCAGTAAGACTTGCTCTTCAGGCTGGAGTGTTAACAAGCAAGTCAACAATTTTTTTAAAAAAAAATCTACTCCTCTGACTAGATCTCTTCAGCTTTTCATGTCTGCCTTAGTAGCTCCTTTCTGCTTCCCTTATGTTACAAATGTCTATCCTCCCCCACCCCTCCCACAGGAAGAGTGCAAGACTAAGACACATTCCCTCTTAGCCATAGATATCTGTCTCAAAGATGGTGCACATTACTTTTCTATAGCTCTTCCCGCCTTAATCAGTTATGCAGACCACTGGACCAGAAGTCAACCATGGTTAGCAATAGCCAATATACTCAGCCAAATAAGAGTTTAAAGTGGGTCTCCATTCCTGTGTTGGGAATTCTGATCAAGTTAAAAAGAACTGTAATAAGATTAGCAAGGTTTTTCAGTTCTTGCCTAAATCCAATCTCTATGGAAAACCAAGGTGAGAAAGCTGGTGCTCTCCTTTTCATTTGACCAGTGGTGTCCAAACGTGATCTCCAGATGTTGGTAGACTTCAGCTCTCCAAAAATCCACCCACATTGCTACATGACTACAGCGATTCAAGGAGGTTTAATGCAAAGATTGAGAACCGCTAAATTAGACATTCAGTGACAGACATGATAAACCTGGGAAAGCACAGAATGAGTTAACATCAAGAAGACACAGGATGTAGAAGAGAAGCTGAAGGTCTTAAACCTAGCTGTCACTGCCTCATCATTCTCTCTTCCAGCCATTCTTCCTCTTGGCCCAGTAAATATAGGAGAAACACTGGAGTGATTGGAGTGGAGGGATTTGAGAGTGGAGGGTGAGTAACCCTGCTAATATAGACTCCACCCATCACTTTGTGGCTGTATGGCAATGACCAATCTGTCTGCTACCAAACTTTTTCCTGAGCTCTGCCTTTTCTCAGTGAAGAAGTGTAGCTTTTGGATAGGGCAGGTGAAACTCCTGGACAAACCAAAGATTTTAGGCATAACCAAAGGCATTTAATGGTACCTTACCCATGGCTCATTAACTGTACTCCAGGAAGGCTTTCATGCCTTCTGTTGCACACAGGCCGCACACGCCGACAGTTTCTTTCATCCGAGTTGTCCTCACAGTCATTTTCTCCATTGCATTCCAAATTTTGACTGATGCAGCGGCCTGTGGCAAAGAAAAAGTATCATCTTCACAGGAATCTTTTTCAGACCGTAACTTTCAAAGCTGAAAGGCATGTTAGAAAAACCAACTCAACCCAACCCCCATCCACCCACATATGTCAGCAGGAGCGTAGTATTTCAATGAGGATTGCATTAAACTGCAAGGAAATAAAATATTCTTCATGTTTTATATCACTCCCACTGTGATTTTGAGGACCAAACTAAGAAGTTGAGTAAATGGGCCATTGCCCCTGAAAGCAACACACAGAAGTCCCACAAGGCTGGCCATGACAGAACAGGATTAGCTGATGATGCCATCAGCTCAGACTCAGGTTTCCTTGGTTTGAGAAATAAGACCACAGAGTTTGGAAAAGTTACTTTTTTACTGCCATACCAGTGTTCATTCTGCCAGTGGAGGGGGGGTCATGGAGCTATAGTCAAAAAGTAACTTTTCCAAATCCTGCGGGTCTATAAAGTCAGGGGGAGACTCAGGCTGAGAGAAGGAATTTTTCTCAGCACTGACTGTGAATGAATCCACTTTCCCAGAAGCCCCTCCACTATCTACTCCCTAGCTTGAAGAAGGACTCAGGATGAAGGACCCAAGGGATTCATGGTCCCACCGCCTCATGCCCCCAGAGCAAATGGCTGCTGACATAAGCAAGGCCCCTTTAACTGGAACAGGCTGCTTTTCTACAGGGGGAGCTAACTACTCAGGGCAAAAAGAAGCCATCATCAAGTTTGGGATGTCTGTTGCAGAAGCAACTTTTGAGTCCATCTGCCAAATCTTAGAATCATGGAGTTGTAGGTGGTCCCATGGGCCATCAAGTCCACTTCCCTGCTCAGTGCAGGATCTCTTGCCAATGCATCCCCAACAGGTCCAGCTTCTTTTTGAAGATGTCCAGAGACAGAGACCCCATCACCCATCTAGGCAATTGGTTCCATTGCTGAACCATTCCTACTGTCAAGAAATTCCTTCTAATGTTTAATGAAAATCTACCCTCCTCTACCTTTAAACCGTTATATCTGGTTTTACCCTCTAGGGCAGCAGAGAACAAACCTGCATTTCTGTGAAAGCCCTTTAGATGTATACAGAGGGTAATCATGTCACTCCTTAGTCTTCTCTTAACTAAGCTGAACATGCCCAGCTCCTTCAACTCTTCTTTATATGTTTTGTTCTCCATTACCTCCCACCCTTCTCTAAGCCCACTTCAAATTATCTACAGTATATCCTTCTTAAAATGAGGTCCCCAGATCTGAACACAGTATTCCAGATGAGGCCTAACCAGTGCAGTAGAATATAGTCGGACTATTCCTTCCCTTGATTTAAAAATTATGGTTCTATTAAGATGTGCTAAAATAATATTTGTCTTCTTTGCTCCAGCATCACATTGCTAGGTCATGTTCAACTTATGATCAACGATAATCCCAAGGTCCTTTTCACATGTAGGGTGAAGAAAGGGTGTCTTCATAGATGGATAGAAACACACTTCTGAAGAAAAAGTCATTCACCACATTTTTTTTCATCTTTCAGTGAAATTAAAAAGACCAGTGGTTTCCCCTCTCATTTTTGTTGGGTTTTGTGCAACACACCCACGCCCAAAACCAATATTCTGACAAAAAGAACCCCTCAGTGTAAAAAGCATTGTATTTTATGCAAAGTACTATCTCCTCTATATAAGGATTTTAAAAAAAAAGCTTTTGAAATGTGAAATCAACAAGTATGTCTCCCCAAACCCTCTCATATTCTTGTCCAATGGGAAGAAAGTTTTTGAAATGTTATATTCTCGCATGCAAGAATGAGGTAAGTGACCCTAAGACAAGGTGCTGCTTGGAACTTTTTTTTTTTTTTTTTAGCACTTTGTCATGACCCAAATTTCCTGCTTTTCCAATGACCTCATCCCATAAATTGCCACTTGGGACAGAATAGGTAGACAGGTGGATCAGGAAAGCCACACGGACAACTAAGAAGAACAGGAACCACAGATAGGCTAAAGGGCAGAATAGAAAAGCCCTGTAGGGAGTGTCAAAAATCCAACACCATGGGACAAGGGAGTTGTGTGTCCCCGTCACACAAGACCCTGAGGTCTTAGGGGAATTCAGGAGATGGAAGAGGGATATCTGTGGCTGTAGGAGCCATATTTAAAGATGGAAAGCATCAAGCCACAACTCCAAGGTTGGTCAGATTCTATTAAGGAAAGAGAAGGAGAAAAGAGATTGAAGGCAATTTTTTTTTACCATTTTTTTACTATTTGAGGAAACTGAGGTCAGACAGAGCATCAGTCTGCTCTTGACTAAATAATAATCCCAGTGTAAACAGAATATGCAGGTGAAAATATGTAGTAGGAACCATGCAGCATGAAGTAGAAAGTATTTTCTACAATTTGCTCTGCCTCAGAACTATCAGCTAGTCTAGTTGCCATCCAGAACACTATGGCCATTTCTGCATTACATTGTTATAGTGCTATTATTCCACTTTCAACATCCTATGGAATCCTGGGGTTTGCCATTTAGGGATGGGGCACTTAGAATGCTCAAATAGAGAGCTCTTTGGCCTCAGTAAACTACAAACCCTTGAATTTCACAGGATGTTGAAAGTAGAATAATAGCACTATAACAGTATAGTGCAGAAATGGACTGTATCAGACCACTGATGAGTATAGTTTTGTTATAAATAGTCTTAGATTGTTTTCAGTCTTTTATTTATTTGATTTATGTCCCACCTTTTCCCAAAACAAGACTTAAGGTGGCTTTTGACAGTGCATCTAAAACAAAATGAAAGAAAAGAGATAAACATAAATTACCGTTATCACACTGGAACTTGTTCTCACAGTTGATGTCTTCTATGTTGCAAAGTTTACTGGGAAAGCACCGCCGGGACTCTACCAGCTGGTCAGTGCAAGG
This sequence comes from Iguana delicatissima, assembly GCA_948472985.1. Classification (NCBI taxonomy): domain Eukaryota; kingdom Metazoa; phylum Chordata; class Lepidosauria; order Squamata; family Iguanidae; genus Iguana; species Iguana delicatissima. Next base: position 211,188 of record CAOKZL010002208.1, on the reverse strand, counting down.
TTGTCCCCCAAACTGAGAGGGTTGGATCAAAGATCTGGTGCGAAACTGAAAAGCAGAACAAAGAGCTAGAAGATGCCATATGAGATTGTTCCTGCACTCACTCCATTTCATTGTGTGGGTGGGTGTGAAATGGGGTTATAATCAAAATATTCTTGCAGCTGTTTCCTTCTCTCCCAAGACCAGAACAGGGATGTTTGTGTATCGTATTGTCATGGATAAGACTTTTCACCTTCATTACAGCAGAGTGTTTAGTATGATAATGCAACATAAATTTAAATTCTAACTTAAAGTTAACATACGTTTGTAAGATTTTTTTAGTGAAAACATTAGCTAGGATCTGACTTTACATTCACAGAATTATTTAGCAGCAGAACAACACTGCATTGTTAATGAATTGTGATATTGTGCAGTGGGACTGCATCATGTCTGCATGCTCAATACACAGTGTGCATCCATGCACAAGGTTAATGAGTATCCACATACACCCATAGTCAATGGCATTACATTCATAACTCCATTTCCTCAATCCATAAGGGAATGAACACATGCTTAAGACACCAAAATGATTTCACGTAACACAATAACCACATTTTCACAAACTGTCCAGTTAACCAGGGCCATTGGGACAATGATTTATGTAGGGCTTTTCTGCACTACACTGTTATACTACTGTTATTCAACTTTCAACATCCTGTGGAACTCTAGGGTTTGTAGTTTACTGAGGCCAGAGAACTCTCTGGCTGAGAATTCTAAATGCCCCTCCCTCAATTGTCAGCTGTCTCTGTCTCTTCATTTCAAACCTTAATTCTTCCCCCATATCTCCAGTGCTTTTCCCTCAGACACCATCTGCAGCTAAATTGCAGGAATGTAGGCTCGAGTTGACTGACTCAGACTCAAGTCTGACTTAAGTAGTTTCAGTGACTCGACTTAGCAGTAGATGATGCACTGACTCAACTCTAGACTTGTATATGTTTAGTGACTGACCTGCTGCCCTTGGTTCAGTAATATAACACCTTCATCCAGAAACCCTGTGACTTTGAACAATGCTTCCATCTCTTTTTGCCTATTGGTCACATCACAATCTGTCTCAAGCCCAAAGTGTGGGCACATTTCTCAGAGGGGAACAGCAAATGAGATAGGCAATGGATGAGGTAGATGAGGTCTGCTCAGCAGCCTGTCCCCATTTCATATTGGAGGAGCCTTCTAAAACTTTTCCTAAGAGCAGAAGGCAAGACTCATCCACAGAGTACAGGGTGCATTTCTCAGAGAGGAACAGGAAATGTGTTAGGCAACAGACTTGAGGAAGAAGGATTCTTTCTTCTAAAGCTTTTGAAACTTCAGTAATGGGGAGTAAGAAGGATCCTATTCCCTACTTCTGAAGCTCCAGACTCTTTTATGTCCATTGGCACAAAAGCCTCCAGCTTCAGGAAGGGGGAGTAAGAAGGATCCTATTCCCCACTTCTGAAGCTCCAGACTCTTTTATGTCCATTGGCACAAAAGCCTCCAGCTTCAGGAAGGGGGAGTAAGAAGGATCCTATTCCCCACTTCTGAAGCAGCAGATGGCAAAATCGCAAATGTGGAGAGCCAACTCTGATTAAATCATCAAAACTGACTTTATTCAACTCTGTCCAGAAATTCTGGAATATAGTTTGGGGCATAAAGCTCCCAGACTTGAGACTTGACTTGAGACTTGACTTGGAAGTATCTTCAAGGACTTGACACTTGACTTGACACTTGAAGGTAGAGACTTGACTTGAGACTTGGAGTAAAAGACTTAAACACATCACTGGTAAATTGTGCATTCAGGGTGTTTCAATGAGCTCTCCCATTATCTGGGCAACATAGTTGGAGGGGGCAGTACAGTCTCTCCTCCAGGTATGCAAAGGATTAAGGATGTGTTGGTTTTAAGTTACATTTATAGGGAGTCACTATCACAGCAGGAACGTGTGAGATCACAAGAAACAATTGTCTAAAGAGGATGACTGGTGGGGGAGAAGTGTGAAAGCTTTGAGATGCATCCAAGTGAGAGGCAAAGAGGCAGAAGGGGGTGAACAAAGAGACTGAGACTTTGGGATGGATAGAGAGGTGAGTGGGGTGCTGCCTGCCTCCCTTCCCCTAGGGAAGCCTGGTTGCAGGCTGGTCAGAAGGGCCCAGACTCCAGCTTCCCATGACTTTCCAAGAGCAGAACATCATCTGTATTGTGAGTAGAACAGGAATGTTCAGCTAGCGGTGTTAGGACATATGTTTCATTTTAACCTCAGCTGAATACTAGGCTTTTTCCCCCAACTTTGTAAGTATTCCTGGTAATGCCTCAAGAAAGGTACCTTCATGTACAAGATACACTTTTGCTAATGAGAGATTGCCTGCTAAAAATAAAAACTTTCCTTTAAAGATCTCTTCTTTCTGTGTTCTGTTCATGTGCCTTTGTTCAGTGTGCACTCAGGCATATGCTTACAGGATTCTCATCTCCCACAGGAGGATGAGGGAACGTCTTCGGAGAGGCAGAGGCGGAAAAGTGCCAGTTAAACCCCTCAGTAACTTCCCACTATGTTACTGAGTCACACAGCATAAGTTAGTGGGTGTGGCAGCTAGATAATCTTTAGGATCCCCTCTCCCATTCAAGAGCAGGAGATGGGGCCAGACAGCCCATTACACAAGGCACCATCCACAGTAATTCAAGGGATATAAATATTCTCCTGTCAAATCCCAGACTTTAATGAGGCAAAATGATTGCACTGGAACCATTTACAGTAGTCAAGATAACCAACTCAAAACGATCGAAAATTTTAAAAATAATTTAGACCCCAGGTGTTCAGATGACACATTAATTCTTATAAGATCCACTCTCATATGGCAGATAGTGGTTTGCTTCAGGCCACCCAGGGAGATCATGACTAAGGTGTGATTTGACTTCCTGTGCAACACTTATGCTCACAGATGTAGCCATTGTGCTCTCTGGAGTCTGTGCCATTTCTTTTCTGCATGAACAATCACAAGCTGAAGCAACCTGCAGAGAAGGGACACCTCACACTGCAGGATCCCAGATATGCTCTTAAGAGATTGCTCATATATTTGAGCTAAAACACTAGATGACTCCTCTTTATCAGATGATTGTTTGCTAACCATCAGAGATGATCCCTGGCATTTCCTTAATGTGTAACTAGTAACAATTATTCCTTAATGATTGTGATCTCTCCTTGGAGCAGGGGTAATCTGTTCCAGATCTTTTTCAGCTGTAGCTCCTGTCATTCTTCACTACAGTCTCTAAGGCTTATGAGAATTACAGTCTGCACTGTCTGGAGGCCCATGCATTGCCCTCCCTTGCACTACAGTAAAGCACAAAGATATCTAAACAATTTTAAACCAGTTTTAGAAACAGATAGGGTGTGAAACCTTTTAGCTAGAATTTCTATATGTAAATGACCTCCTTCAAATAATCTGGTCCCAAATTCTTCAGGCTTTAAACACTGCCACATTGCATTGAAACCCACTGCCTTATATCAAGTTAGATTGCTCATCGGTCCTGGGATTGTCTCCTTTGCAGTCAATTTGCAGGAGCTCTTCAGGGTATCAGCCAAGAGGGTATTATTATTATTATTATTACTATTATTTGTTTGTTTGTTTGTTTGTTTATTATTTTTCTGCTATCTGATTCGTTTAAGAAGAAATTCCCAGGGATTTAATCTGGAACTGTGCACAATGGAAGTGCTTGCAAATGAAGTCTACCATGGAGTTAGTATCTAATATATGTGTAAATTATCTCCATCAGTAGAACATAGAAGCTTTACTCATCTTGAACTACAACTCCCTAAATCCCCCAGACAACATTGCTAGTAGCGAGCCTAGCTGGAGAGTTCTGGCAATTATAGTTGAAAAAAAAAAAGGAGGGGAACTTTCCAAGCTCTGCTCGCCAGAGCATAGAATATAGAAAGATTCCTTTCTATTCCCCGCTGCCTTTCTGTGCATATGCTTCCTAATGGTCCCCTTTGCACTTACTTGTTTTTGAACACATGGGTCACATTCTGACCAGGAACCAAAATCTCCAAGTCGGCAGTTGATTGGACACTTTTGTTGGTTGCAGGCTCTGGATTCCCGAGTGGTGCAAAGTCGTTCACAAAAGTTTTTGCTGTAGTACTCATCTACCTGTATTTGCCTAGAATACACAAAAGGCACTGTTCCTGAGGATTCGCAGCACACAGAGTACAAGAATTTCCCCTTTGGACTCAATTTGCTGAAGCGGACAAAGGGATAGAAAATGACCAGTGCAGAATTAGCTTGTACATTTTTCAAGTATCCTAAATAATTCTGGGATTCTAGAAGTCACACTCACTATCACAAGGCACGAGAAGCTGGAAATATCTATGTGGTCCGGCGGAAAAGTGTTTTTCTTTTTTAATTGCTGAAGCAATTTGGATTTTATTAAGCAGGGGCAGAGAAAACTATGGGAGAAGGAAAGAGCAACAGCAATGGATAGATTAAGCAACAAACATATTTGTATGAAAATGCATGTAACAAGGCCTTAAACCACATCACAGGAAAGAAACTTTTTTAATCAGGTACCCTCCAACATTTCCAGATGAAAACTGGGATATGTGTGGCCAAACAACACTTGATTGTGGACTAGACAGCAAATGTTTCAATGAGAAAGAACACACAAGCTTGGAGAGCCTGCAGTAGCTTTTTTTTTTTTTTTTTTGCCTGAACCTCCTGGGAAAGGCAAGATTCCTCCCCTACTCTTATTTCTGCCTGCTGAGTTAATTGAGTGCTATGCCAGGATGAAGGAAGAAAGTGGGAGGAGAGAGAGAACCTGGGACATTTCAAATGAAGCTAAAAAGTTGGGATCACAGAAAGTTAATTAGGATTATCCCTACCAAATTGGTACAGATGGAAGGCATGGGATTACAACTCCCACTGTCCCTGCTTGCTGGTGGTCAGGCTGGCTATGGATTTCTAGGAGTTGTAGTCCAAAAAATCCACTGTTACAAACTCAGGTCTCAACAACCATTTTTATTAATGAAAAACAGTTGCTGTTGCAGTTTTGTTTTCAAAGAAGGTATGGCAGTGAGAAGGGTGCTTAACCTTCCTCTTTCCATCTTCATAGAATTCCAGATATATGTTTATCACTATATATATTCAGGCTTATAGGAGCTGAACAGCTATAGGCTATCTGGAGTGTTAAAATGCAGGTAAAGGATTCAATATTCATTTGGTTGCCATAGGAAACTATTGGAATCCACAGCATGCGTGAGCAGGAATTCTTTATGGGCCTACGAGGAATCAAACAGAGGCAGGATGGATCACTATCCACATCCATCTGGTAGATGGTGTAATTTGTTTTTAGTCTGCTTAGATGTTAGTGTTTCCATTCTGACTTCAAAGGAGAGACTTCTTTTCTACTGTGACCCACATAGAAACATAGGTACTAACTTTTTATCAGGTTGGTTTAACACTTGTGGTCTTATCTACAAGACTGAATTAAACAGCTATGGAAACATTTTGCTCCCTGAGGTTGCTCCCTGAGATTTTGCAATCCCTGATTGCATCCCTTCCTGTTTCCATGTGCAGAAGTTGATGAGATTGGCACTTAAATTTTGCATCAGTGCTAATGATGTAAGAGAGAGCATCCTCCACCTCTGAAGGCAGAAAGCTAGTTTAGGGGTCACAGAAGAGATACTTTGTAGTCCTCTCCTATCATCCGCTGTTTGTTGAATGCCTATAAATGACATTCCCAGGCATGATTCATGTAAAGCCTTATGTGGGTTAATTCCATCCTTTCTAAAAGCCTGTATCTCCCCTTACACTCATTGGGGAAGAGCCTTCTCTCAGTCTTACCACATTCATGGGCTCATCTGTCAAGGACATGGGAGAGAGCCTTCTTGGTTGTTGCTCCTAGACTATGGAACTCTCTTCTGGCAGCTTGGTTGTCCCCCTTCTGCTCTCCTTTCACCAACAGGTCTCATTTTGGGGGGGGTTTTCAGTTTTTTTATTAATTTATTGAAATATATAAAAGAACACAGTGAGTGGAGAGATTACAGTAAAAGAATTATACAACCACAATATTAACAAATATCCTTGGAATATTCACTTAATAAGATTGCAATCGCGCTTAATACGTCTCTCCTTCCTCACTCTTCCCCTTTCTCCCACCCCCCAACCTCAAGAAGTGAGTGATTAAATATCTGTTCAACAGGGTCTCATTTTGGAAGAAAGGCAGGATATAAAATAAAGAAAAAACATAAAGCACAACTCAGGCCATTTCCACACGGGCATATTGCCCACGCTAGGGCGACCTCTCTTGTTGGTCTTCTTCACCGGGGGGTGCGCTAGAGGAGTTAAAAAAAGTGAGGTTCTAGACCTCAAACTGCTCTAGCGCAGCCGCGGGGGTGGCGCTGTGAGTTTTATAAAAACCACCTTTGCAAGTGGTTTTTATAAAACTCACCCGCACTGCCCCGTGGCAGCCCCCGGTGAAGAACTGCAGAGACGCGGTAGCGTGTCCCTGCAGATCTGCCCGGGGGTGAGCTTCCAGCTGGCGTGCTGTCCTGATTGGCAGAGCGCCGCCGGAAGCCACCGGCCACCATTTTGGGCGCCGCCAAACACTGCCGAGCGCCGCCAAAATTCGGCGGCGTTTAGAACGGCAGATCTGCACTCTCCGCAGGGACAGAGCAACCTGCTCACGGGTAAGCTCTGCCCCTGTGTGCGCGGCCCCGTTTCGCCCCCCCCCCGTGAGGAAAGGGCCTCAGTTCCTACCTGACCTTGCTAAATTCATTTTTAAATAGAGAAACCTCTCCAGCAAAGGTGGGGAAAGTGCTGTCTACATGCTGCTTGTGGTCCACAACCCATTTTTGTGTCCCCCCAAGTCACCTCAAGAGACACCCAAAGTCCTCAGACTCTTCCATTATTTCTTGGTCAATAATTTGGACAGATACATAGTGGTTTGAGTCCTCTTGTCCTCCATTAAACCCCAAGCACCAAAAATTAAAAAAAAACTTTTAAAAATGCTAATATTTTGCTTGATTCCCAGAGTTGGAAGTGCCATGACATCAAACATCACTACTGGTTACATGGTTAGAAAATGGCCACAACCCCTCCACGCTTGTCCATCCAGAGGTATTCCTAAGAAATAGAGTTCTCTGTCCACATTCGGGGGTTTGAAGTTTGCAGATTTGATTATTTGTGAGCGTGCATGCCTCCCCCTCATTCTCCTCCTCCTATTTCCCATGCATTTTGCCACAGTGCATAGAACTCCTGCTGAGGCAAAAGGCAAGGGAATGGGAGGTGGGGGAAGGCTCATATGAGCCTCCCTTTCTCCCTCCGGAGCTCCCTCCTTTCCCTTCCCATGCAAAACGGAAGTGAACGGTGGGGGAAGGCTCACGCGAGTTCTCAGCACCGGGGCAAAATGCATTGGAATGGCAGGAGGAGCTCCAGAGGGGGAAAAGAAGGCTCATGTGAGACTCCCATTCCCTTCCCTTTTGCATGGGAATGGGAAGAGGGGGGGCCATGGAAGGGAATGAGAGTGGGGGCGAGGGGAGTTGTTTGTGGTTTTTCCACTTTTGCGAGTGTTCTGTGCCCCAAACCCTTGCAAAAGGGAGGGACAGCTGTAATTGCTGCAGAAAAATAGAAGGTAGCAGAAAAAGAAGGAGAGCACACTGCAAGCACTAGCTGGGCCCAAGCTAGCAAGATCTGAAGAGGGCACTTGATGAGAGGGCTCTTGACCTTGTATTCAGAGGGTCATCATAAGTCTATGTTGACTTGACAGAAAATAAAAGCTAATTATGAAGTTGACATGTTATTGATCACCTACCTATGTCTGCTTTGAGTCCCATAATTACAGGTCTGCGAACAACTAGACCAGGGGGTCCATGGATAACGATCACAGTAGCATCCCTCACTGTTTTCAATAGTGGCAAGCAGCAAGATAAGGCATAGCCAGTTTTTAATTTCTTTCTCCATAGCTAGAGACACGAAGCTAGAAAAGAGAAATGAAGTCTGCAACACAAACAAGAAAAAAATATCTGTGATTAGAACACTTCAGCAGCCATTTCAGTGGCACTTCAGTTGAAGAACATGGGTCTGCAATGCAATGTATCGAAGTCAGTGACTGAAGATCAAGCTGTGCTAACAGTGCAACATATCAAGTGAAGTCACGACAGGCTCTTCAAAGCTAGTAATGTGCATCTCAGCGAGTACAAAGAGAACTCAGTGACTCATCGGAAGTCTAAGTAGTATTCATTAAAATGTGCCATATCAATTAGTCTCAAAGAAATTCATGAAGCAGCACACCTCTCCGATGCACATCCAAGGCTGGCCCAAAACATTTTGACATCTGAGGTAAAGTAATACATTGTACCCCAATCCATGTCAAGCTGTATAGTACCAAAAAGCAGGAAAAGCCAATACCCAAAGCCTGCTGATCAAGACCATAAATTGTTTCACAATATAGAATTATTTCAGTTTTGGTAAACCCTCCCTGAGTACTTTCTCTATCTCTTGCAACAGAAATATAACAATAAGATATTGAGTTATCTTATTAGTTCACTCTAACTTTTTAAAAGAGTAACTTAATATAATCGCTACACCATGAAATGAGTGAAATTATCCCTCATTAAGTTTCAGCTAGACAGCCAGCATAATGTAGTGGTCTGAGCTGAACCATGAAAACCCCTGGGCGATTACCACCACTACAACAGGACTTTCTGTGCTCCTCATCCCACACATTATTAGCAGTTTGGTAGCAGACAGATTGGTCATTGCCAAACAGCCACATTTTCAATTACGATATACACCTTCATTATTGAGAAAAGTCACTTGTTTCACGTAATTAGTTACATGTAGCTAGTTACTTCCAAACTGGGATAATTTTAGTGGTGAACAGCTACATTTCAAAAGTTTATCTCGTCATTAAATTCTTCTCCTTACCACCGAGTTCTTCTCATTATGAAAAACTATTCCCCATCCTTAATATAATTAGCTTTCATATTATTTTACAGGATTTTCTTGCTGTTTTTGCTTCAATTCACAACATGTCAAACTTTTCCATCATATCTTCTGGGATCACCAGATTTTTGGTTTTTTAACCAGCCTGAATCAGAGAAACTAAGCTATAAAACTCCTGTTTTACCATTCCTTACTTCAATACTGGGGAAAGTTTCAACAGCTTAACTTTTTTGAGTTAAGATCCTTTTAAAGGTGAAAGACCATGCCCAGCAGAAGGATTGGGGGCAGGTAGGAGAGAGAAGGGGTGGCAAACCTGAACTGAAACATCAACAAGGCTATAAATAGTATTTTTCAAAAATTACACAGGGCTACTCTCTAATTTTAAATGTGTCACTATGTGTTCTCATTTTTCTCATTGTTCACAAAACTTTTAACTAATCTTTTCATATTTCCCACTACCAAAAGATAATCCATTAAATCAGTTCACATACAGGAATTAATCACAATTTATGGAACTGAAAATAATCCATGACACACAATCCAGTCTGACAAAGCATGACTTTGGATACTTACTTAGAAGAAGAATACAGTAATCAGAATAAGCAGCTGAACTGGAATTCACGGTTGCTCTTACTCTCTATAGTTCTTCCCGAGTTTTCTTATTTCTTATTGTTCTTTCTCATAGTTTGTCACACCCACAAAAGCCCAATCTCAGCATTCTTTTCTGCATTCCTTAATTTTCAGGCAGAGCAAACAGATTTGATCTTTCAGAAGAGTCACCCTAAACAGTTTGGAGATGCTGTATATGTTCACTCAGCATAATTCCAAGTGGACATGTGCACAGGCACCAATAATTATATAAACTAGGGCAATCCCTCCCCCTTACCCTCCCAACTTGTGTGCAGTGAGAAAATACCATTCACGAAGAGCTGCTGCATGGAAAATGAGTGGCTTTACTTCCACCTGTTGACCTGCATGCCATGTTGACATCAGCCTATCGGAACAAAAAGCACACAGGGATGGTGCAAGAGGTTTGTTTGCACTCCACTAAAAACTAACCAAGTATGCAGTCACCAAGCATGCTTAGTACTACAGAAGGGGGTCTACTTGAAACCTCCATGGCTTACTTTTTAACAGGCATGTTTACGACTGTGCTGTAAGAAAAGCTATGTTTCTTCCTGAAGAATAAATGCAATGTCTGGGAGCATGTCAGTGCACTACAATAGCAGCTGCACTTTTGCTGGGGTCATGCAGCAGTGGCAAGGGAAGGCATGAAATAATGTGATAGTTCTCTGAACCCTATTGGTCCAACCCCTTTCCTCCTTTGTGGTCACTGCACCCACAAATTTCTCCCTCCTGCTACAACCTCCATCCCCATTACCAATGTGGTTACTACATCAACAGGATTTCAGATGTAATCATTAGCAAGAAGAACACAAGAAAGTAAGGAAAATAAGGACTTTAACTGCAGACCTTATGGCTGCAACATTTGGACAAATATTTGGGCTCCCTGAATTCTTCTGCTACGCTATGTGTGTGTGTGTCCCCTAGCCTGATGAAGATTTCTGAAGAACTCAAATGTTTGCCCTCTTTTGTGGAATTTTAATCGCTCCCAATACAAGATCCACCTTCCTGTGGATTGTCATTTGTCTTTGCTCTCATGGATTTTTTTTTTTGTATTTTCTTTGGTAAAATACCACATTCAACCATTTAGGATAGAGTTTACCACTAAAGGAAGAAGGTCTGGGTTTGTATTGAACAGCATTTCAACTTCAGAGTTGCAGTCTGCAAAGTAGGACAAATGACCATGCCATCGTCTCCCTCCCCCCAGATTTCATCATATTTTTATTTATTATTTGCTTAAGCAGTCAATGGCCCCAGTTGCAATAATGTAGCCTCAGAAGTCTTTTAACCTATCCTTAAGCAACACTGAATATTTGTACAGGCTGTGAACTGACTGTGAAATCTCTTTCTCCAGGGAAATTCCCCTTGATTTTTTCCCTATTGCATTTCTATCACAGTGCAAAAATTTCCGGCTTGAGCTTCAGCAACAATGTACACTAACTCCATGTACTCTGGTGCTTTGCCAAGAAACAGTGATAAGTTTTACCCTTTCCTCCCCAGCGCTAGTATATTTATGAGACAATACTGTTGGTCATCCTTCCTGAAAGTGATGCTCTCTAGGTCCATTGAACTATCCATCATCCTCTGCCAGCAACGATTGTATTTTGACAAATATGAAGGGCAGGTGGTCAGGAATAGCTGGATTAGCCTCATTTATCTGTCCCAAATACAGTTTTCTAAAAACCATGATGTCAGCTATCACATGTTTTGGTGTTTTTATGGGGGTGCAGTAGGAGGGGTGTGATCCCCAAGTTCCTCAGGGAGAAAATGTGGCCTCCTAACTCCCAAAAGTTGCCAAGAGTTGCTAAAAATTTACTACTCCCTAACTAAACACCTACACCCTTTTTTTGTACACAGAGACACTCCTCCAACACCACAAAGACTGGGCTTGTTCAATCAGGGCAAATGTATCTAGAGACTGTGGCATTTGTCGCTATAATTTTAGGGGTTCTGTAAAACATCTAAATAACCTTTTTGTTCTGGACTGTTTTCTGGCAATTTCTGCCTGGCATCAACTACAATGTTTTATTCCCCCAGTGTGGATTCCTTTTTTAATGCTGAGAATATCAGAACCAAAAAGAAGTCTCTTTCTTTTCTCCCCCTTTAATATTTTTTCCTTAGAGTCATAGTACATCAGTAGATCAGCAACATGGCACTTTTGCACTGCAATGGTATAACCTTAAGAATGTTTTTCTTAGAAGAGAAAATTTGCTCTTAAATCATAGGATCACTTGACCAAACCATGCTCCTGACTTTTTTAAAACTTTGGAGGAGCCCTAGTGCAAATCCAGGATACTTCTACTAACACCCCACCCAAAACAATGGAACTAGTGGATATGGATGTGACAATAATCAGCAAACTCCAATAAAAGCCAAGTGGGCTATGCTGGAAGAGCTCATGTTTCTTTAGACCAGTCTGATACAGCACTATGAGCTTGTATTCTATTACAGCACTTCCTCTTCTACTCACATTCTTTTTCCTCTTGAAAGATTTGTAAGGCATTTGAGTTGTCACAAAACCATTGCAATCTGTTCAAATGGAGGCAATAAGTGTGACCAGTGTTAGAAGTGCTGGTTCTTTCAAACTACTTTCAGATTTGGAAATTTCATCTATTTTCTAGTGTTCACAGCCTTGAGGCTGATAAAACAATAGTCAAGAACATCTCCTGGGGCAAAGCAAAGTCTTATCTAGTCCAGTGATCAGTTCAAACAGCATGGCCATCCAGTGGCTTTTAGCCAACCCTCAGGTAGAACTCTATCTCATTGTCGTTCCTGGATGCCTGGTATTCATCATGGAATGTAGCCTTCACAATTAGCAACTACTGATAGTTTTTATCCTCTATGAATTTATCTAGTCACTTTTGAGTTGCTGTTATGTGTCTTCCAGTTAATTCAGGCTTATGGCAACCCTAAGGCGAACCTGTCAGGGGGGTTTCTGGGGCTGAGAGTGTGTGACACACCCAAGGTCACTCAGTGAGTTTCTATGGCCAAGTGGGGAAGCAAACCCTGGTCTCCAGGGTCATGTTCAACTTATGATCAACAATAATCTCAAGGTCCTTTTCACATGTAGTACTGCCAAGTCAAGTATTCCCCATCCTACACCTCTGCAAAATGGAGCTGTCCAGGTAAAGATGTAAAAGAATACTCAGAAATTTTCTAATCATGTGCAAAAAAAGGTGTCTTAATAAATGGAAATGAAAACATACTTCTAAAAAAAAAACCCACTACATAGAATCATAGAATCATAGAAATGTAGAGTTGGAAGAGACCACAAGGGCCATCCAGTCCAACCCTCTGCCATGCAGGAAAACCCTCAAAGCACTCCCGACAAGTGGCCATCCAGCCTCCGCTTAAAAACCTCCAACGAAGGAGACTCCACCACACTCCGTGGTAGCACATTCCACTGCCGGACAGCCCTGACTGTCAGGAAATTCTTCCTGAGGTTCAGGTGGAATCTCCCCTCTTGCAGCTTGTATCCATTGCTCCTTGTCCTAGTATCAAGAGCAGGAGAAAACAAGCCCACTCCCTCCTCGACATGACATCCCTTCAAATATTTAAACACGGCTATCATGTCCCCTCTCAACCTTCTCTTCTTCAGACTAATGAAAACTACATGTTTTCATCTTTCAGTGAAAGAAAAAAATCAAGCTGTTTCCCCTATCATTTTTCAATGCAACACACCCACACCAATTCAATATTGTTGTCGGCTTCAAGTCATTTCTGACTTTTGGAGACTCTAAGGCAAACCTATCAGGTTTTTTTCTGAGGCTAAGAGTATATGACGTGCCCAGGGTCACCCAGTAGATTTCCATGGCCAGGTAGGGAATTAAACCTGGTCTCCAGGGTTGTAATCCAATGCTCAAATCACTACACCATTAATTGGTGACCCATTACCACAGCTGGTGGCAGCAGATTCCATAGTTTAGTGAAGAAGTATTTATTGGAAACCCACTAGGTGACCTTGGGTACATCACACACTCTCAAGTCCTTGAAAATCCCATGATAGGTTCACCTCATTGTCACCATAAATCGGAAATGACTTGAAGGCATACAAACAACAGCAACTTATTTAATTAATTAATTAATTAATTTATATCCTGACTTTCTCCCGAAAGAGCCAGTGTGGTACAGATATTTGAGTGCTGGACTAGGACTCTGACAGACCAGGGTTTAAATCCCTGCTTGGCCATGAAAACCCACTGGGTGACCTTGGGCAAGTTATACACTCTCAGTCTCAGAGGAAGGCAATGGCAAACCCCCTCTGTAAAAAATCTTGCCAACAAAGCCTCATGATAGGCTTACCTTAGGGTTGACACTTGAAAGTACAAAACTTTCTCTGGATATGGACCCAAGGGGACTCACAATAAGTCCTATACATCAGACCTGAATCTCTCCTGCCCTTCAGCTTCATTGTTTTTTATAATATAAGTCAAGGAGGCTGACCTTGCCTGTGAGGATTGTGAATCTACTCTCAGGTTCTGTTTGAATTTTAGAGTAAACATCTTTAGTCATGAAGGTATGTTGGGGTATAGGTTTTAGCATCTTGGATAGCTTCTTTAAAGTTCAGACTAAAACCCAGAAGGGATTTACAAGCCCACTAACATGGAAACCACCATGAGTATCAGAGAGGGAAAATGTTTCACTGTCTTCTTTCTCCACAATGAATAACCGCATCATGTTGTTCCACTACAGCAGGGATGGGAATTATGTGGCCCTCCAGACTGGGTTGGACTGCAGCTCCCAGCATTCTTTACAATTGGCTATGCTGGCTTGCTCTGATGGATATTGCAATTCAACCACATCTGGAGGTCTACATGGTTCCCATTTCCCTACATTTCCATTCCCTTTCTTTTCTCTCTTTCTCTGTTTTTCTCATTGCTTATTATTAGATGTTATTTTTATTTTATTTATTTTTAAAATTAATTAAGTAAAATTAAGTAAGTAAGTAAGTAAGTAAAAATTAATTTAATTTATATTAAATGGATACTTATTTTCCCCTGCAGTTCCTAACATCAGAAAATAATAGGACTGTAGTGTCATCGATAAATTCAAAACACTATTGATGGGGATTTACGGCCACTTAATTGTATTTATGACATGGTGTAAAGATTTAATGAACCTACTATATTGTTCTTAATATTTGTTATGATACAAAGCACTCAATAAAATATGAATAAAAGAGCAACTGGCTGTCTCCAGTTTTAGGTGAAAAGATCTTGCATCAGCAGTATTTCCATACATGTTGCTCTGAATAAAGTATTTCATATATTTTCTCAATATAATTTAATTGCATTTCAACAGCAGGAAGTCAGAAACATTTGAGACAGACATTTAGTGAATTTTGAAATCTTCCATGGGGCTCCTATGATTGCAGTCTCCTGGCAATCAGAATACTCGGTTTTAAGAAGAAACCCCCCATCGTTTTAATCAGAACTTGTTTAGATTCGTCTTAAAGGAGTTGACACCTTCATCCGGCTTCTCTAATTGAGGCAGAATGAGAGTGGTCTGAGCATTTGACTACAACCCTGGAGAGGTTCAATTCCCTGTTCTGTCATGGAAACTCACTGGGTGACTTGGGCACATCACACACTCCTAGGCCCCAGAAAATCCCATAATAAGTTCACCTTAGGGGTATCCTAAGTCAGAAACAACCTGAAGGCACATGACAACAACAAGATCACAGTGACTGGTTCAGGGCTGCTTTTCTACTTAGGAGCAGTTGCCTGAGCATACAAAGGTGCAACTTTTTCAGACCTTAGAATAATTGGCTTTAGCACTATAGTTTCCAGAATACAGACTAAAGGATTTGGGGAGCTGTAGTCCAAAATGTAAACTTCCCCAACCTTCAACAGTTTATCTACCTAGCCCACTATACTGAACACTCTTGACTAGCTGATAGGGATATTAAGAGATGGAGCCCAGCAATGATCAGAGAGTCATAAATTGCCCATTCCAGTTCATAACTTTGTGAAAGTCTGTTAATGGACTTCAGCCTACCACATCAGGAAAAGATAGAACAGATTCTTGGCAGAAGGGGGCAGCTTCCTTTGCTCTTACCTATCCGGTATATGGCGTCTTATCTGAACTGACGCCATCATGTGTATGTGCAGTAGAGAACCACAATTATGTCTATTCTCCTAATTTATGATATGTTCAACAGCCTTTTCAATTGAACATGTGACATCCAGAACACTTACATGGTAGAACTGATGATGCTGATACCAGCCCCCAAATGTAATGGTGAACAAATCATAGTTAATAGGTGCTGTTTTAATTTTCTTTCTTTTTTATTTATTTAATTTAAATTTAGTTAATTATTTAATTAATTTATTGCAGACATTTCTCCCAGTATGGGACCCAAGTTGGTTCACAATTTGAGTTAAAACAAAATGGATTGCAGAGCCAATGTAGTGCAGTGGTTTGAGCAATGGACTACAAATTTGGGTCCAAATCCCAATTCATCCATAGAAGCTCACAGGTAACCCTGGGCAAGTCACAATCTCTCATCCTCAGCAGGAGGCAAAAGCAAACCCCTGCTGAACAAATGTTGCCAAGAAAACTTCATGATAAGGTCACATTAGGATTGCCGTAAGCCGGAAACAACTTGAAGGCACAAAACAGCAGTAGCAGCATAAACAAGCATTCACATTAAAAAATAGTTTAAAATAGTTTTTAGAAGGCAGTTATAGTATAATAATATGATAATGATAAAAATAAGGAGATGACTTCTGGCAGGATCAGTGGACAGATGCTCCTCACTGGTTCTTTACTGCAAGGATAACTTTTAGTTAAAGCATCAGCCAAAGGGATTTCTGACTGGTGAAACCTGCCCTGGATGAAAGAGGGAGAGAAGGAATTATCTATGAGGATTTAGAATTCACAATATCTGCATTTACTCATGAGTAAACACATAATGAACAAGGAAGGGACCAAGAGAGTTACATCTTCAACCTTTCCATGAAATGCAGGTGTTCTGATTAGATGGACTAAGTCAGCATGTGCTTTTTTTCAAAATTTCCAAATAAAACCTTGGAAACATATAAATGCAGAATTCTTCCAATTAAGGGCTTTTCCACACTTTGGGTGGGAAACGGGGCAGTCCATTACTCACTGGACTGGCACGCTCCCCCATGACGATCCACAACGATCTGGAGCAGCGCGCGCCCGCGCTACACACTCTCCGGAGATGAAAATGGAGGCTTCCGGTTAGCAGAGGCTCTCCACCAACTGGAGCAGCTTGCCAGCCGGAAGCCACCCCCGGAAGATCTGCAGCCTTGCACTGGTGCAAGCCTGCAAATCTACACTTAGGGCAGTAACGGACTGGGGCGTGCCAGGCTACTGAAAGTTCTCTTTTAATCGGTCTTTCAATAGCACGGGGACCCACCAGTTCTGGGCGTTCCGGAGCGGGCTGAAGTCCGGACAAACATTAAGTAGTCCGGACCCAGTTTACCCCCAAATGTAAATGTCCTCGCTGGAGGACGCGCCGCCCCATTTTAAATATAAAATGCGGAAAAGGCCTAAGACAGCTGTATGAGGCCTTGCCATGTTGCCTTCTTTTTGCAACAAAGAACAGGGAAAGTGTGTTTATACAATTGAGACTTAAATAAAAGGACTGGATGTTGATGTAGTTACAGGGAATTACAAAGCATATAAGAGTATGTAGTTTTGGATTTTTGTAACTTATAAGATTGAGCCGAATTTTACTAAAGAGAAAGCACAGCTTGAAAAAATGAAGACAGTGTCTCTTTGATGCAGATAAGACTGTCTGGCTACAACTGGAAGAGAACAGTCTGTTAACTGAATGCTGGATTGAAGAAAGATAGAATCTCATTTTTCCCCCATAACAACTCTTCTCCGAAATCTGGTCTTTAAGGGACTGGAAACTTCCAAATATGATGAAGAGACTGCAATCAGGATTGACAGAAGATTAGAAATTGGAGAATATTTGTTTCTTTGTTTATTAATTATATTTGTATGTTGCTTTTCTCCTGGAATGGGACCCAAGATAGCTTCCAGCAACAAATTAAAACATCAAAACATTTAAAAACAATTAAAAACATAAAAAATCATGTAAGAACCTAAAACAAGAAAGAATTGTTAGGGGATGTTGTGCAGGTGGGGAAGAAAAACGTGGGGCTAATTTTGCAATGATGGATGGTGAAAATTATATGGATAAATAAATTCAAGTTGACTTAATGGAGTAATTAGCCTGTAAAATAGGGGAGAAAAGTACCCAAGCAATAGTGGATTGTAGCGTTGTGCACAGGGCAAAAGTGGGAGGCTAGTACAGAATCAATGTCTCAGGAATTTATACTGATGGACAAACAAACTCATGAGTATTTAATGAAAAGACTGGCCTCTAAAAATGAGGAACATGAGAGTGGGATAAAAAAACAAAGGCACTCTGTTTCAAGATAATTCTTTTAAAGCAGAAAATTGAAACGATAAAGCTGTAAACAAGAGAAGCTGAAGAGATTTTGGGGAGGAAGGTCATGGTCAGAAGAAGAAAGCAAGAGTTAAATTTAAAATGAAATAAAAAAAAAGTCTGACTGAAATGAGGTTATGTGTCTATGAGATTCGTGCACAGTTACAGGACAATGAGAATTGGACATGCATATGATCTTGAGAGGATAGAAATATTGGAGCTTAAATACAATGGAAATGTTAGTGTTACAAGAATGTTTAGTGATGCTATTCAACATGTAAGAGATTTATGGTAAATATTTAGAGAAAATGAAATATTACTTATTATGTTGCAATACGATGTGACAGATTAGAATCATAGAAAGGTGTTGATATTTTAATGCTAGATATGTCAACCATGATAACCACATGACTGTGAAAAAATAATGATAGGGGGTGGAAAGAAGAGAATGATTGGGTTTTTGTTTAGTGAGGCTTGAAATAATTTAACTGCTATATACCACTGAAAAGAAGAATGAAAGTCATTTTTTATTCTATTTTTTCCTTTTCTTTTTCCTTCCCTTTTTCTTTTCTTTTCCTTTTTTCCCTTCCTTTTCTCTTTGTGTATTTGTTGGATTGTAGCATATTTGAAAACTTTCAATTAAAAAATGTTTTAAAAAGATAAAAATACAAGCACACTCCAAATTAATTAATTAATTGATTTTTACAATAGATGTTCAGCGTGCCCCATATCAAGAACCTAGGGCAGCTTTCAAATAATGTTAAAACAACAGGTTAAACAGTTTAAAGCAATAAAAATAACAGTTTAAAGCAATAAAAATAACTTAAATAAATTAAAAACATATTAAACATAATAATGAGTTAGAAACAAATTTAAAAGTTTAAGTTTTCAAAACAGCACGCATCAGTATTTGTGATGAATCAATCAATGAGGTCCAAAGGCCTTGATGAACAACCAAGTTTTCACTCGGTGCCTAAATGAAATGAGTGCTGGTGGCAATCAGGCCTCCATGGGGAAGGCATTCCACAACTGGAGAGCTCTCTTAAAAGACCTTCTGCAACAGGGTGTTAACATTCAAAAGCCTGGGTAGACAGAAAGGTCTTTGCCCGCTGGCAGAAAGACAGCACAGAGTGGGCCAACATTGTTTCCCATTGAGGAAATCTCATACTCTGAGAGTAACCACCAAGAAATCTCTTTTCCATGAGCTGTGATGGTGGTGGGACCTAGAGAAAGCCCTTCCCCAATGATCATAAAAATCAGGCAAGATCATATTAGGAGATATTGGACAGAATCTTACTGGGAATGTACATCTTTCTTACATCTCTGGGAATTACAGGTGGGCAATTCTGTAATGTCTATATCCAGTAAAAGGCTGGTGTTAACATTACTATGTAGAAGAACCAGCAAAGGGAGCAATGTGAACTGGCACCAAAACCCACTGGGACTGATGTACAACAACACTGATGCTCATTGGGTCCCATTTTGCATCAGGACATCAGTCAGGCAGGGACGATGTGCATTGGGACACTCTTGCCGGTGTCCTATTATGCATCTTCACAATTCGCTAGCAGGGTTCTTAGCACCTCTGCTGCATAGCAAAGTGTATGTAAAGTTACACTGTGATAGAGGATTGCAGCCGCTGTCTTTCAGACAAAAGTTTTCCTGGCCATTTGTTGCCAAGTTCATTGTTTACTTTGTCATTGTTATTTGACATCAGGTTGACTTCAACTTATGGTAACTCTATAAATGAGAGACCTCTACGAGCCCTAGTCATCAGCTGCCCTGCTCAGGTCTTCCAAACTGAGGTCATTTCCGCACGAGAGTGTTATAGCGCTATGATTCCACTTTCAACATCCTATGGAATCCTGGGGTTCGCAGTTTCAGAAAGGGCCAGCTGACAGTTCCCCCATTGAATCTATATACTTGTAGTGCAGTCTTTCTCTTTTCCTACTGCTTTCCACTTTAACAAGCACTCACATCTTTTCTGAGAGCCAGCATGGTGTGGTGGTTTGAGCATTGGGCTGTAGTCATGGAGACCAGGGCTTGAACCCCAACTAAGCCATGGAAACCTCCTGGCTGACCTTGGGAAAGTCATACTCTCAGCCTCAGAGGAAGGCAAAGGCAAACACCCTCTGGACAAATCTCACCAAGTGTTAGGTTTGCCTTAGAGTAGCCATAACTCAGAAATGACTTGAAGGCATGTAACAACATCATCTTTTCCAGTGAGTAATATATATTCTCATGATATCTCTAAAATGCAACAGCTTTAGTTTAGTCATTTTGGCTTCTAATGAGAGTTCAGGACTGATTTGCTATTGGACCTGCTCTAGGACCTCTAGGACCTGTCCATTTTTCCTTTTAGCAGTCCATGGTATCTGTAGAACAATCCTCTAGCACCACATTTCAGATGCATTGATTTTCAATCCTGTCAGCTTTCTTCACTGTCCAGCTTTCACACCCACACGTAGACACTGTTTGCTTAATAGCTTATTATTCATTGATTACAGTGTTATCCTGCCTTCTCTCCAATATGTTCAAGATGATGTACATAGCTCTGCTCCTCCCTGATTTTAGTTTCACAAAAGCCTAGTGAGGTAGGCAATCATAGCTCAACAGGAACTTGAATCTGGTCTTCAAAGTTGCATTGCAATGCTCTAACCACTATACCACACTGGTCTTCAACTTCAAGAGTGGCAGCCCTAACACTCACAGAAGCCACATCAGAACAGACTCTATTAGGAGGCTTAATCATACATTACCTTAGAAATATGAAACACTTCACTCTAGTCAGTATTTCCCATCACTCGGGTAATATATGACTTGGGCTTATGGAATAAATTGGAAACATCATCTGAAACATGCACTGTTCTTAAAGAGAGCCAAGAAATTGTATAATATTCACTGTTTTAGTCTACTTTCAATCTCTCCTCCCCCTTTTAAAAATAAATAGTTTAAAGGATTTTAATAGTGGCTGCTACCATGGCAACTTGCTATAGCAACTAAGCAAAAATCGAAATTCTGTGCTAAAAAAAAAAGGGAGAGAGAGGAAGCAATCTTTGCTTGAAGATATGGTGTTGCAGGATTAAATGGATGTATTATCATTTTGCTGTGCTTGGGCCCATTTCTTGACATCAACTTAATATGACACTGAGCAAAACTGAACCTAGAATAATAGAGGGCTTTGCATAACAGTGACATGTTTTGCACGTTTGCAGATAGCCACAGCAGCTTGGCTTTAAAAATATAATCACAGGAATAAGTGAAATAAAACTCTTTCTTAGCACCAGCAAGAGTTCAAAGTGTGTGAGCTTTCAGATTAAACTAACTGAGCAATCTTTCAAGATTTGTCAAGGTCGGTAGCTTGCATGATCCCTGTAATGAATCTTATCACCTATCAGCACTTAGATTTTGGGAAGAACAAAAATGATTTTTCTCCCCTGTGAAACAGGATCATGTGGTCCAATTCTCTGGAGCAGCAGAAAACAAGCTTACTCAGTCTTCAGCCTCACAGTCCTTCAGATGGTGTTCTTTTTCATGCTAAGCATAGCTGTGCCTGGGCTTTGTTTTTTGTTACCAGTATAAACAGGGAATAATATAGCTTCAGTTCAATTTTATAAGAATTTACTAAAATTCATATGTAGACTATTCAGGAAGGAAAGACCCTGAAGTTAAAACATTCAAATGTGAGAGAAGTTAAATGGATCTATTTCCCCATTCTTACTGACAAAGTTTGAGATCTGAATATTGAGGATTTAGACTCCGGTCAGTTCAGATATGAGTTTCACGGATATTGCCCTTGAAAATGCTTCCAGATCCTCCAATGTTGCCTACTCACTACTTAAAGGACTTCTAAAACTTTCGCATTTCTGGTGGCCTCTTCTTGAGGTTTTCATTGCCTGATCAAAATGTTGATAGTGCTGTTTATTAGACTTTTCAGATATCTGTCTTATTGATGTTTTCTTCTTGGGTTACACCACTAATGTGGCATTTTTGCATATATTGCTGTGTGCCTTCAAGTTGTTTCTGACTTATGGCAACCCTAAGGTGACCCTATCATAGGGTTTACTTGCCAAGATTTGTTCAGAGGGGGGTTCTCATGGTCTTCCTCTGAGGCTGAGAGAGTGTAATTTGACCAAGGCCACCCACTGGGTTTCCATGACTGAGTGGGAATTCAAAATCTGGTCTCCTGGAATCCTAGTTCAGCATTAAAATCATTACACCAAACAAGCTCTATTTGCACATATACATATACATATGTGGATTAAATAACTTCTCACTTAATTCTTTATAATTTAGCCATATTGACTTCTAGTAAGAGTTCAGGCTTAATTTGCTCAAAGACCCATTCATTTGTCTTTCAGTGGTCTGTGGCATCTGTAGAACTCTTCTCCAGCACCACATTTTAGATGAGCTGATTTTATTCCTTCCAGCATTCTTGATTTTCCAGCTTTCACAACCATAAATAAAATCTAGAAATAGTATGGATGCAGACATAGGCATAATAGGCTATATTCCATGGAAGATAAGGCTATCGGTAGCTGTTGATCATGATGAGTATATATTATCTCCAGTATCAAAAGCAGTGTACTCCTGAGCATCAACTACTGGTAGAGTTTGGAAAAGGTGCCTTTTTAGTCTACAGCTCCCAGAATCCTCCAGCTAACATGGCACAGAACCTGAGCAAGTGGGTGCTACTAAATTCAAGGTACGACAAGTAACCTTATTCAGTGCATCAATGGATTCAAAGGACAAGAAAAAAAAGTTTTGAGTAGTGTTCCCAAATCTCAGTGCCTAGGTCTGAATCCTGGGGCTTGGTCTCCTCTTGTCTAGTTCTCAGGGCAAGGGGACAAATCTCAGGGCAAGAGCAATATCTTGAAAACTGTGTGTCCTAGTTGTGGTGATGGTGGTGTTGATGATACCTTTTCCCCAATATTGAGACTCAAGGCGGTTTCCGAAAATGAAACACACACACAGTTAAAAACATGTACAAAGAGAGAAGCAAATATATATATGTACATGCATCCAAAGTTATCATTAAAATAAAATCAAACAAGACACCCATTAAAACAAAGATAAAAATCAGTAAAACAGCACATCACTCAAACAGCACACTATTAAGGCCCTGGTGTTCAAATCTTTAAAAGGCTGTCGAAACATAACAGTTTTTACTTGTCAACAAAAGAACAATAGCCATCCCAGTTGCGCTATGGGGGGAGTTCCAAAACCCGGGAAAAGGCCCTCTTTGATGTTCCTATCCAACCAGCTGGGAAGATGATGGGACTGAGGGCTCTATCACACTACACTATTATAGTGCTATTATTCCACTTAAACTGTCATAGCAACTTGCTGGGGAATTCTGGGGTTTGTAGTTTACTGAGGCCCAAGAGCTTTCTGGTTGAGAATTCTAAATACCCCTCCCTAAACTGCAAATTCCAGGATTCCATATGATGTTGCCATGACAATTAAAGTGGACTAATAGTGACTATAACAGTGTGGTGTGATAGGGCCCTGAGAAAAGGCCTGTTCCTGAAGATCTTAGCACCTAGGCAGGCTCATGTAGAGAGCTACAATGATTCAGATAGCCCAGGCCCATGCCATATAGGGTTTTATAGGTCGTAACCAGCGCTTTAAACTGTGTCCAGAAACAGACTGGCACAATTCAACACTTTGTATTTTTCTCACTCTTTTTGGTCCTTTTTTAAAAGTTTGAATGGCACATTCTGATCAACAGCAGTTGATTAATGTTTCAGGCTTAATGATATCAGACACAGCTGCCTCTGGGAACACAGTCAAGGCCCCTTTTTATAACATCACCAGGGGCTGTTCCTAAGGCCATTTCTGCACTATATTGTTATAGTGCTACTCTTCCACTTTCAACATCCAGTGGAATCCTGGAGTTCGAAGTTTAGGGAAAGGCATTTAGAATTCTCAGCCAGAGAGCTCTTTGGCCTCAGTAAATTCAGAATTCCACAGGATGTTGAAAGTGGAATAACAGCACTATAACAGCATAGTGTGGAAATGGCCTAAGTCTCAGCTCTCAAACTTCAGGACCTAGAACAGACCTGTGCAGGTAACCCTCATTGTGACTAAGCATTAAGAAGAAATTTTTGACCATAAGAGCTGTTTGACAGTTGAACAGACAATCTTGGAAAGTGGTGGACATCCTTCATTGGAGCTTTTTAAGCAAAGTTTGGATGGCCACCAGTCAGGGATGTTTTAGCTGTAGATTCCTACACCTCCAGGGCGTTAAACTACATGATCCTTGAGGTCCCTTCCAATCTGATGGGTCTATAGATGTCAACATTTCACTGATGAAAACTGGGACACATGTGGTGGCCAAGTAATATCAGAGAGTGGTCAAGATGACAAAAAGTATTAATGATGGAAAACATACAACCTAGGAAAGACTGTAGCGGTTTGCTTTTGCCTGAGCCTTCTGGGTTAGATCCAGTCCCCTCCTCTTCTCCCTGCTGAGTTAATTGAGTGCACAATGTTTGTGTACTTTAAACTCTATTTGCAGCAATTGAAATAAGCTGAAGATAAATAAGTAAAGTGGGAGGAGGAGAGAGAAACTGGTACTTTTTAAAAGCAGCAGAAAAAGTAGGCCAACAGAGGATTAACTGAGACTGTCTCTGCTAAATCAGGACAGTTGGTGAGTATGGGTGTCTATGTGCTGCCTGAACCACATTGATGGTACAGATAAGAAGCCCCTCAGGAAAAGAAAAGGAAGGTGAGAACTTTGAGCCTTTCTGAACTACACTGTTATAGTGCTATTATACCACTTTCAACATCTTATGGAATCCTGAGGTTTGCAGTTTAGCAGGGAGCATCTAGAATTCTCAGCCAAAGAGCTCTTTGGCCCCGGTAAACTACAAACCCCAGAATTCAACAGGATGTTGAAAGTGGAATAATAGCAGTGTAGTGCAGAAATGGCCTTTGTCTCAGCATTAACACTCGTAGCTTTGGTAGATAAGCATATCTATTTCTGTTCCTCTCTAATTCATTAAAAGAAAAATGAACAGGTTTCCACTCTGAGTATAAAAAGATTTGAAGATTTTTGGAAACTCTTAACTAAAACCTAGGATAATCTCATCAAAAGATTTTAAGAAAGGGTTTTTTTTTAAAAAAATATACAAATTGAATTGACTCACAGCAATATAAGGATTCACATTTGTCTGTTCTTCTGCTCATGAAATTACAGTAATCACTGAGGTGATTACATTAGAGAGAAGATCAAAGGAAACAGTTTCTTCTGTTCTGTGCTGATATTGTTAGGTTCATTTAGATTTATCCTGGACAGAATGGAGCTCATTAGATGATGACAGGGATGCAGAGAGAAGGACCACATCTTCAGTCCTTTGGAAGTAAGCCAAACTTAGGTCATTTCCGCACCAGACTGTTATAGTGCTATTATGCCTCTTTCAACATCCTATGGAATCCTGGGGTTGAGGCCTTGAGGCCCCTCCCTAAACTGCCAACCCCAGGATTCCATAGGATGTTGAAAGAGGCATAATAGTACTATAACAGTCTAGTGCCCAAATGGCCTTAGAGAATGAATTAAAGGGAGCAAGCTCCACTGAATTCGTGGAGAATTATTTCTCAGCAAACATAGTCAGAATCACCCAGATGTCTTCGTCGATATCAGCTAAAAGATAACCAGTGAGCTGGATTGCCAGGGTGAAAACTGGAAAGAACTCCTATATCTTCAATGGTTGTGCAAAAGAGGGAGTTTCAGCAAGTGTTGTTTGTTACCTGGTTGTGTGACAAGCAACAGCTGCTGAAATTCCCTCTTCTATACAGCTATTAAAGTCATAGGAAACTTCTTTAGTTTTTGATCTGACAACACTACCAATGAGTGTCTGGAAAAGAATCAGCTGGACTGACTGACTATGCTACTACTTCATGAACCTCTGAAATTATGATTTGAAATGGGGGTTGACAACTGCCAACTTTCCTTGCAGACCCTCTTGCAGGCTGCATGCTCCTTCCTCAGCAAGCCTGAATACCTCGATTTTCCTTTGCAGTCCCGCTCAGAGGGCTTTTCCACACTACACTATTATAGTACTATTATTCCACTTTCAACATCCTGTCAAATCCTGGGGTTTGTAGTCTTCTGAGGCGAAAGAGCTCCATGGCTGATAATTCTAAATGCCCCTTGCTAAACTGCAAACACCAGGATTCCACAAGATGTTGAAAGTGGAATAACAGCACTGTAACAGTGTAAGTGTAGAAAGGCCCTAAATGGCAACAGGAAATGACATGACATCACTCCCTGTTACCATTTAGGCACAGGAAAACGGAGGTAATTGTGGGATAGTGTGATGTTGTGGGTGTACATCAGGACTATTTTCATGTGTTTTCACACACTGGAGGGCTTTCTACATGGATGGTAGCAAAAATTTCCCAAAAAATCTCACAAAAATATTTTTTCAAATTGTGGTTGAGGGTCTTTGGAAGACTGCTAGGGGTCCTCAGAGGCTACAAAAGTGGACCCAAAGGTTTCAGGCAGCACGTGGACTGCAATTTACCCACTCTGGCTTGAAAATGAAGTATAAGAGCCATTGGACTGATTCAAGTTCAAATCATTATTCTATTTTTAGCTGTACTCTTTCTCTGAGTGCCGTACATTGCATATTTGCCTTGTCATTCCCTTGCATTAGACTCTAATGATTCAATTCTACTTACAGTGGTATTGCTCAGCCTGACTCCACTGCTGTTACCTCAACTTCCCCACCGAGTTCCTGAACATTTAGCATCTTTTAAACATTTGCAATTTGTCCTGAATTAACAGCCACAAGTACCACACTGTTTCCTTGTCAACTATGGCAGTGGGTCTGCATTTTTTTTGAGTCACAGGCCTCTTTGTAAAATCTGATGAATGCTATAGGTCCCCTCTCCAGAAAACACACCTATGATGTTTTACATACCACTTCTTTTATTACACTGGAAATTGATTTTCTTAATATAGAACAAACCGGAACAAAAAATTACAATAAACATGGGAAAAGACTAAACTGCTACCTTCATTCATGTGATAAGAAAAAGTCAAAGGCCATTTTCACAGTACTGTTATGATGCTGTTATTCCACTTTCAACATCCTGTAGACAGGGATTTGTAGTTTACTGAGGCCAAAGAGCTCTCTGGCTGAGAATTCTAAATGCCCTCTCTAAATTGGAAGCCCCAGGATTCCATAAGATGTTGAAAGTGGAATAATAACACTATAACAGTGTCGTTTGGAAACGGCCAGAGTGACAGAGAGGAAATCACAGGCAAAGAATTTGCTCTCAGTTAAAAGAGCTCTGAACCCCATCCATGACTGTGGGTTAAGAAACGTTGGTCTATGTTTCCTGTTTAATTGTTTTTCAGATTGGTAGAATTGTATAATGGAGTTTCTCTATGTAAATGCAACCCTTTTTTATGTTCCTTTTCAGTCAGAGCCATAGCTACTGCATGTGCACATTCTGAATTCTGTTATTCTCAGATGACATAGAAATATCTCTATGCCAGGGCAACTTTCACATAACAGAACTATAACACTATGATTCCATTTTAACTGTCATGGCTACACATTATGAAATCCTGGATTTTGTAGTTTGGTGAAATGCTAAAGCTCTCTGGCTGAGACTACAAATCCCAGGATTCCTAAGATAGAGCTATTACCATTAAAGTAGAATCATGGTGCCATATTTGTGTAATGGGTTTTCCTCAGGAAACCAACCTCTGTATGTTAACCACTCTAAATACAGATTGGATTGGAGAATATGGGCAAAAGTACAGGTAGTGGACAGCACGGTTTGGGGAATTAAAGACACAGGATCTCAAATCGATGTACACTTCAACCGCATCTAATTCCTAAGATAAGGTAAGGTATTTCTAACAAACATTACTTATGAGAAAATAAAATCCTGGGCAATACTGGATATATATGCTAGGAAGGGGAGGAGGAGGAGGCAGAGGAGGAGGAGGAGGAAGCAACACCGCCACCACCCATTGGCTTAAGTGAGTTCATGAATGACACTAACTCACTACAGAGATACAAATCCAACCTATGTCTGTATAACTCACATTTTTAATATATATATTTGCAGAGGTTGGAACCCTCTACTTCCCTCACACAGCCACCATAACCCTCTCTAAACCTGTATTTTTCATGTTTCCTATTGCAACATGCTCATGTAGTGGTTGGTGGAGAGCAGAGGGCATCTGAGAAGCATCTGGCTGTGACCCTACAGCCAGACACATGATGATGTGTCATCTAAGACAGCAGTTCTCAAATTTTGGTCCTCCTGGTGTGTAGGGCCTCCACGGGACCCCTGTAAGGTTCTAGAAGATGCTTTCACAACCATGTATTTTGCTATAGATACATAACCAAATGCGTTTTAGACATTATTCACTCTCTACCAGTCACTACAAGCTATGTCATGGATGGGCCATATAAAAAAAAGATGGATGTACGGGGAGATGAGATGGGACACAGTTCTGCCTACGGAACATTTATGCCATGTCTCTGTCTTAATTATCATTAGGCTTAGGTTGTCTAGAGTAAATCTCAGCATTTGGAATTATGCACTAGTTATGCTATGCAAAACTTGTTTTAAACGGTAACATTTTGTAACTAGATGCACAGTGCAATGTGTAATCAAATGCAAAACTGAAGAGATACTGCCACCAGTTTCAGCAGGAGCAAATGTATGTACATTTGGTTGGAAATGCACATCCACACACACAATAGCACCACTTCTGTGAAGTTTAATTGGGTAATTGAGCTGGACTGAAAATGTCAAGCTGTTTCCTTAGAAGAAGATAAGCATGTGTAAGACACCAACAAGATTCTGGCCTTAATGCATTGTGTGACTCCTGAGTAATGCATTGCTCTTTTTTTTTAAAAAAAGACATTTTAGTAACATTTCAAAACCTAGAAACAAAAGACAATGGCTTTTGTTTTTAATTCAGCCTGTGTTTTATAGCACTTTGAAACATAATTGTACCCCCCCATTCATTTTAATACCAAGAAAGATTATTTGATTTGTAATTTTTGCCATTAAGGACACATGATCAAGGACTGTAAAATTGCTTTGTTGTTGTTGTTGCTGTGTGCCCTCAAGTAGTTTCCAACTTAGGGCAACCCTAAGGTGAACATATGGGGTTTTCTTGGCAGAATTTATTCAGAATGTGGTGTAGTTGTTTGAGCATTGGACTATAACCCTGGAGACCAGGACTCAGTTCCTTACTCGGCTATGGAAACCCACTGGGTTGCCTTGGGCATGTCACATACTCTCAGCTCCAGGAAATCCTGTGCCAGTTTTGCCTTAGGATCAGAAATGACTTGAAGGCATACAACAACAACACAATAACAAGAGACATCATCTTTGAATAGAAGACTTTCTCGTTTGGCATTGATAGCAAGGCAGCATTTTTCAAATGTAAAAAATACTCATCTGCGTGCATGCACGTGTGCATACACACACACACACACACACACACACACTGAATATACAGAGAATAATTGCCTATTAATAAATATGCGGTTGCATAACGTACAGCAAAACCAATATAATATAATCTAAAGGCAGACCACCACTAGGGAGCACCAGCTTCCTAGTTATACAGAAGCCCTTCTTCCTTTGGTTTCAGAACACCTGTTGCACACAAAGGAACACAAAGTTAAGATCAACATATGGAATGTAACTTTGAGATTGGCATCTAAACTATCTTTGTCCCATTGATTTTAATTGAACTGCAGTGATAACAAACATGACACATATTCTTAAAGTCTGAGTCATCAAGCCTGTTTAATTGAAAAAGCTCAGCCTTGAAGCTCAAAGACTGCAGTCTGAACTGGTGGTATGCAACGGAAGTTGCCCCTGCCCTGCCCTTTGGCTCTCCAGCCCTGCAATCCAAAGGCCCATTCACACTACATAACTATAGCACTATTCTATTTTATCCAGTTCTATTATTCTATTTTAAAGGTCATGGTTCCATTTTATGGAATTTAGGGATTTGCAGTTTAGGGAAGAATATTTAGAATTCTCAACCAGAAAACTCTAGAACCTCACCAAACCACAAAACCTTGGATTCTGTAGGTTACAACTACAGAAGTTCAAGTGGAATCAAAGTGCTATAACTGTGTAGTGTAGATGGGCCCCGCGACTGATATCAGTTAATCACTTGTTTGTTATTCTCAGTAATCCAGATTCTTATTTTTCTAAAGTGTTGTGTATTGCTGTATTGGTTTATTTATACCACACCTTCTCCCTAAAGCAGGGAGGCATGGCAGCTGACAAAATAAAGACAGTAAAAACATATAGACATAAAAACATAATAAAGCTCTGTTTAAAATTTAATGAAGATGTCTACAGAATTAAAAAAAAACATTCAGTGTATCCATTAAAAAACAAAAGATGAAGTACAGCAGAGTGAAAAAGCCCTTTTCTTGTCTGTGCATTTTCAAAAGCCTGCCAAAGGTCTTCACTTGATGATGAGATGACAGTAAGGAGGGACCCGGTCTAGCTTCTTTATGAAGAGCCTGGGAATAGCCATGGAGAAGGCTCTCTTCCACATCCCCACCAAATATGCCTGTGAAGCTAGTGGAACTAAGAGAAGGACTTCTCCCAAAGATCTCAGAAAAGCTCGTAGGAGAGAATACAGTCCTTTAGATAATCTAGACCCAAGCCTTACAGAGCTTTATAAGTCACAAAGGGCTCACTCTCAATTTGGTGTTGTTCCTAGTTTTAGTGATTGCATCAAAATCTTACTACCAAACAGTAGTAAGCCAGATCCAAGATGTCATCCTATGAAGAAATTTCTGTAATGACATATC
The DNA here is from genome assembly GCA_948472985.1 of Iguana delicatissima. Taxonomy (NCBI): domain Eukaryota; kingdom Metazoa; phylum Chordata; class Lepidosauria; order Squamata; family Iguanidae; genus Iguana; species Iguana delicatissima. The sequence continues at coordinate 180,384 of CAOKZL010002208.1, read as the reverse complement.
AGTGGGATAGTTAATCCGTTTGGACTTCAGTCTGAACTTTAAAAGAGCCAACCGGAGTGCTGAATCCTATCCCCAAATTAGAGATGAATGAGGCCTGGAATCCTTTATGCTGATATCCATTTGCTTTCTCAAAGGGTGCTTAGGGGTGCACAAGCTCGCCAAAGCCGATGTAAGCTTTTGCAGAAGCAGCTGCACTGTCGGTGTGGTCCTTAGTGATGGATGGGGCATTGGATTGAAGGTTGCACAATAGCTATAGCTCACAGCTACATTATCCATAATGTGGTCAGTTACAGAAGAGTGTAAACCAGTAACTCCTACATAGTTACCCTGCTCTGATTTGACACTCTGCAACCACTGAACAGGGACATGGCCTAGGACTGAGTTGTCTCTCCCAGGGCATTGACATATCAAATAATGTCACTGATTGTGATGACAGTGCTGATAGTAATCCATCAGGTTTGCAGCAACCATCAAATATGTTGGTATATACAAAGCCTGGCAACCTCAAAGGATCTGGACAAGAATATATTAATTTATCCCTGTGACTTCTGACAGGCATCCTCCACCCATCACCTCAGTGGCAGCAGCATCCAGAAGACCATTTCCTATAATGCGACACAATAAAGAAAGTCACAGTGGCATCTGTGCTTTGTTTATGGCTCCATTAGCCTTTCTTGAACTGCAAATGATTTGGCAGCAGCTGGGGGAGAAGGAGAAAAACAACCCTGAAACACTGCGGCCAATTCAAGCCCTTTCATCAGGCTTTTACGGCCAGCTAAGGTATACTCTTACCCTTTTGCCATTTATAAAAAACTCATTAGCAAGGGCTCGTCACATTTATGGTAGATGGATAAATGCTGTGCAGACAGCTGTAGAATAAAACACAAAGGTGCTTTATTTGAGGGTTTTAACTACAAGAGCCATAGTCATGCCACAGAGTTGTTGGATGTGCTTCTTTATTATAGCAATAAGCAAAATAGGCCACCTGTTTGGACTTTTGCTGGACAGACAGGAGGGAAAAGAATAAAGCAGAGCTGGTTGTTTTATTGATTTGCTCATTTATTTATTTACTTTAAAAACCTGCCTCCTCTTCCTGTGTTTTGAATTTCATGAGACACACAGTGATGTGTGTTACCTATTTAGTTACATATGTGTAACTAAGCAACATCTCCTGGTCCAATCCGCTACGCTCACCTTAACAGCCGGCGGCCATATCAGGTGAGGGAGGTCTCTTCATTGGCTGAGCAGGATGCACGGAGGAGGAGGTTTCCAGCCCCCTCCCACCAGCAAGCATGTTTGTGACAATCAGAAGCAAGACCTCTTTCACAACCCCCCATCACAGTATCACTCAGTAACAGGAGGAGGCGGGAAACATTACCCTCTTTGTGCCACCATTGGCCGCTATGGATCTGTAACTCCTGGTTACAAATCTGTAACTACAGAACAGAATGCTAGCCTGAGTAATTTCCTGGCATGGAGGTAAGTGGTAGGGAAAGCATCATCTGCTATATTTCTGTGAGTCAGGGAACCAAGGTATTTTTAAAGTAACAGTTGTGCATCTAATGGACACCCAGTCCTGACTTTTGGACACCCAATTGAGACAAATGGACATATACAATTTAAACTGTGGACTGCATGATTCCCACTCCTGCTTCAATGCTTTCTGCAAGTTACTGCAAACCAAAAACAGCATTAATCCTCAAATAGATATTGTTTGCAATCCCAGATTAGGTGTTGCTTTTGTCAGATATAGCTGATAAGACTCATAAAACAATTTAACACAGGATTGGCTGAGCATCAGATGTTTGTTAAAAAAAAAAGTTTCTGCAGAACCAGGTGCCTCCCAGAGAGAAGGACACCCCCCACACACAAAACAGCACACATTTTATCCCCCACGCAAGTTTCCTCCCCTGGGACCTAATTGGCCAGGATCCCTAGAGGTCACAACCTATCAGAATCGCCTAAGAAGTTACATGCCCCCTTCCCCATATTTACAATATATATGATCACACACATAATCACACTTTTCCCTCGTGGTCTCTTAATTCTCATTAGCAATTTCAAAATGCCCATCAAACAGATCCTAACCTCTCATTTTACTAAGCAGTCCAAATTCCTGTCTTGTCTTTCTTTACCAACTTAGTTTTACTCCTCTGACCTTCAGTCTGCAGAAGCTCAGAAGGGAGTATCTTCTCAGCACCCTACTATTGAGTTCTTATCTCTTTCTGTCTGGTTCCTTTTGCACCAAGGTCTCCTTCAGCTGCCAGTTTCTAAAAATCTGTTTATTTAAAAAGTATGTTAACCCTTTAACAGAACAAAATAATGGGCTGTTCACCTCAATGAGGGCTTTACTGACACTGCTATCTAAAATCTTCCTTCTTAGACTTATTGTGTTACTGGAGCTCAAATATAAAATATACCAAAATATATGTGTAAGCATATCTAAAATGTGTCACACTTATAAGCTAATACATATATGTTAATAATACTGCAGAAACTAAAATGTATATTATTTTTCTCACTTTTAAACCCATTTTCTAAGTTTTGGTAAGAATTCTAGGGATTAATTCAATTATTTTCTAGTGGTGGGTACATTAATAAAAATTGCTGGGAGATTGACGTGTGTAACTGTGTTTGCAGCTCTGTATGGAATTCCTTCCTTCCTTCCTTGTTTTCTTCTTCTTCTTCTTCTTCTGCCAAGATGGCCACCCTAGAATTGTCAGTGAGGATTTAAAAAAAAATTAAGTAGCTGTAGGAAAAATATCCGACTGGCATAAATAGGGTGAGTGAGGGGCCATAGCTGAATACTGCAGCATAAGCTTTGCAGCTGGAATATCCCAGGTTCCATTGTTTGTTAATCACAGCCTCAAAGCAACCTAGATTTCCTGCATCTGGCAGGAACTGGACTAGATAATTTTATATTCCCAGCTCTATGACTCTGGGCAGCAAATGAAGCAAAAATATTTCAGCAGAGGCTGCAAATTGTATTGGGTTAGATCAGGGGTGGGAACCATATAATTGTGAGCCACATATGTCCTCTGGGGTCCTTTTGTAATCTCTTGAACACCCTGCCCCTCCAAAAAAAAAACCATATTTTTTTTTCAAAACTGGGAGAATTGCACCTTCAGCTCAGGGGGCAGTCTCTTGTGAGAGCAGCTGGTACCTGCTCTTCCTGCCCTCACCAGATACAAAAATATAGGATTTAGAACTGCTGTGTCCCACAGAACAAAACACATCCAACATAGTTGGATCTCAACCCCCATTCTGGATTGGCTTCTCTCTCTCATCAGCCTTGATTACTAGTGTTGTGTGGCTGCCTGTATGCTGTAGGCAATAATTGGATTATCACTGTGCATTACCTCATAGCTTACTCTGTTGTCATCATCTTCATCTTCATCAATCATTTTGATAATGTTGAAAATTACCAGCAACAACCCTCACTTTGGCTCAACTTTGTGCTGGAATTCACTAGTTCTGGGTGGTAATGGGTTAAAATCTAGTGAATTAGCCTTCTCCTTTGTCCCTCTTTCCTATTCCATTCCCTTCTTTGCTTCTCCTGCCAAATAAAGCTTATTCAGCAGAGCAGTTCTGTTAGCAGATCACTTTTTCAGAAGATCTCTGAGATCAGACAACAGAAGTAGGCTTGTGCCTGATCCCAACCCTTTTGCATCCAACAGTTCCTGTTTGAGATAGAATTACACTACTCATTCAATCAATTTCACTTTTCCACAATAAGTGAGTGTGCTTATGTGTGTGCAATCACATATCTGTGTGGTTACTTTCACTGTCCTCCTGTTCTGTTACTTGGGTGAGAAGCTGCTCAAAAAGGCCTCCATCCCTTACATGAAGCAATGCTAGAGCACTACTATCTCTTTAAAGATTCTTCCAGGGGTATCATGCTAAGGCTAAAAAGGGTAGGAAAGAACCTTGTATTTGCTCATCTCAATAGACCTGCAGAATTGTGTAAAGGAAGCAGAATACCATTAACAGTAGCAGGAAGCATCAAACTTGGATAGCATCTGGAGCATCACAAGTCACTCAGCTCTATGTAATTACGCTAATTGCATTTAATTACACCCAAAGCCTCACACATGCTGCTTTGGAGATGTGCACTATCAAACAGTAGCAAGTTAATTTAGCAAACAACTTCAGCAAACACATAAACCACATCACAGCATGATTGCCTCACTCAAATGGCCTCAGTGAGTGCTGCGAGAGCCCTTGATGCTTTATCATCATTGGACGGGGACCGGATCAGTGCTTGGATGGAGATCACTTGGAACCCCATGTAAGTCACCCCCATCTTTTTAGGGAGCACAGCCTATAATTAATAAATTATTTACCTTCATCCCATCTTGGTCCATAGTTTGACCTTCCGCTATTTTTCCTGTTCTTTCAACATTGGCTGCAACAAGCCATAATCTACTATACTAGGAGTGAGCAAAATGCAGATCTCCATGGTCACTGGCCATGTTGCTAGGAAAGTCTGGGAGCCGTAGTCCAAAAAAGCAATTTTACCAAGTTCTGGTTGGCTATCACTAAAAGAGGGTTCCTATAATAAATTTTAACTAGGGACAGGAAGAGTGTGGCCCTCTACATTTTGTTAAACTGCAGTTCCCGGTATAACCAATGGTGAGGAATTTTGGGAGATGCAGTCCAATAAAATCCATTAGGCCAGACTTTGCCTACACTTGGCAGGCAAGAGAAGCCAGCGGGCCACACACATCCCCAGAACCTCACGCCTAGCAGACCTCCATTTTCTGCTATTTGGGATGATTTTCCAGCCAAAAACTTCCCCCAGAAGCACCAAAACCATAAACATGCCAGTGATGAATCTGCTTGAGGTTTTGATGTAAATCTCAAAGGAACTCTCCAATGTGCTGAACTTATGTTGGACATGAGAATACTCTGTCCATGCCATTGTATTTCCAGTTTCTATATATGACTGTGAAAGTTTGAAAGTGAAGAAAAGGGATAGGAAGAAAATCAACTCACTTGAAATGTGATGCTAGAGACGAGTTCTATGGATATCTTGGACTGTTATAAAGACACATAAATGGGTCCTAGAGTAAATCAAGCCTGAAAACTCTCCTTAGAAGCCAAGATGACTAAACTGAGACTGTCATACTTTCAACGTATCATGAGCCATGAAAAGACAATAATGCTTGGTAAGGTAGAAGACAATAGAAAAAGAGGAGGACCACATTACAGATGGTTAGACTCAATCAAGAAAGACTTGTCCCTGAATTTGCAAGACCTGAGCAGGGCTGTTGATGATAGGGTAACTTGGATGTCTCTAATTCATAGGGTCACCATAAGTTGAAACTGACTTGATGGCAGCTAACAACAAGGATACCCTATCAGGGGTGTCAAACTCATTTTCATCTTGGGACGCATCAGCATTATGGTTGCCTTCAAAGGGCTGGTTGTATCTGTAAGACTACATAAATGCATCTACTCTTTTATCATATGAAAGAATTGCCTCTGCATTCAATTATTACTGGTTTTTAAATTGCTTTCTCTCTGCATCAACTTTTCCTTTCTTGGACATATTGGGACTATTTGATTGTAGTCTATGGTCCCTAACCTCTGTAAAGTGACATAGAATTGGTCAGTGTATCCAAACGTGCCACTTTATGCCCCCCAGGCCCTATCTGTCTCTTTCTGCTCCCCCTTCCCCTGTGGCTCTTTCTGGCCCCCTTCTCCTTTCTGTACGTGGTGAGCCCAATCCCCACATTGTGGACCGCTGGCTGCTGGTATTCTGAAGAGGGGCCCAGCAGCCAGCACTCGCAGTCTACTTCTACTTCTGACTGCTCCTCTGTCCAACCCTTGTGAGCTGCATGGAGCATTGCCACGGTAGGCTCTGACAATGAGACTTGGACAGAGGAGCAGGGGGGATTGGGCTTCCCAGGCAGGTGGCTGCAAGAGAAGTGCGAGGGCCACATGAAGTGGCATGCTTGTGATTCACATATGTGCCCTAGATGACTCCTTTAATGTCTAGATTAATAGACAGAAATTTTTCATCACTTCACCTGGAATCCAAGCCACCATTTCCCCATTGGATCTAGCATGAGCAGATGGAGATTTAGGCCCTTTCTGCACTGCATTTTCCATGAAAAAGGGCACCTGGAGCATTGCGCGATTGTGAGGAGCAATCTGCACGATGCACTCACAATTGCGCGACACTCTAGGGGCCGGCAGGCACCGATCGCACACCTTTTCATTTTTGGCTAGAAGCCAAAATGGTGCATGATCACGCATTGCCCCTGGACCCTGCAGGCACTTACCTTGCGTGTGGAGACTTGGGAGCAGGCCGGTTGTGCTTCCTATCCAGTGCAGTCTGAGAAAGTCCCAGGCTGAACTGTGGAAGGAAGAGGTGGGGTTCTTGCATGAGCAGGCAGCTTGTGCAGAGCCGAAGGACCCCAGATGCAAGAGCCTCTCACCAGAGGCTGCTCGCGCGATCCCCGCACCCCAGCGCCAGAAGAAGGTAAGGAGCAGAAAAGGCCTTAGAAATGAGACAATCCTGATATGAAATGTGTTCAGCCACTTTAGTCCACTGTACTATGTTTGTAAACTCACACACTCCTCTGTTCTCCCTTCCTTTAGTCTATGTGCTTTAATTAAAAAACAAAACAAAAGAAACCTCAGTCCTCTCCATTTTTTTCCCTTACTTGTTGCACTCTTCACTGTTAGGAGTGTGTGTTACTTGTCAGGATCCCCACATAGCAGGCACTTAGGCAGTTGTGGCTGACAGTTCCTTCTAAGCTGGCTTGAATATTAGCATCTCACATCCTTGAGTCCCACTGTGAGAAGAGGGAATTGTCAATGTTGGTTGCCTTGACATATCCAGTGACATTTCTCTCAATTTTGATTGTGGAGAAAAAAAAAGTCTCACATTCTCTCATTGCTTAGAATGTCACCTGGTGCAACTGTGTCAGTGCATACATGACAAAAGAATACTTTATATTTTTTTGGCAGTAGAAGTTTGTTTGTTTAAATATTTATATCTAATTTGCCCTATATCCACAGCTGTCATAGGCGTGCATGATATAATCAATTTTAACCATTTCAAATGTAAAGCTGTAAAAAATCATTTGCGGTCTGGAAAAACATTGAACTGTTTAACAAATTAAAACAAATTTAAATAATTTAAACCATGTACGTACATGCATTGGATAAAATCTGTTAGGCTCCAAAGGCTTTAACAAAAAGACACACTTTAACTTGGTACAAAAATAAAGCCAAGGCTAGGCAAATTAGAGTGGGTTCAGAGAACATTTCAGCCTGGTGAAAAGAGGACTGAGGGGTGACATGACTGTCCTCTTTAAGAACATTTCTGCACGACACTCTTATAGCACGATGATTCCACTTTCAACCTCCTATGAAATCCTGGGGTTTGCAGTTCGGAACTGCAAACTCCAGGATTCCATAGGAGGTTGAAAGTGGAATCATTGTGCTATAAGAGTGTCATGCAGAAATGGCCTAAATATTTAAAGGGCTGATACACAGAGGAGGAGAATGCATTTGTTCTTTGCTGGACCAGGTCTAATAGTTTTAAGTTACAGGAGGGTAGATTTCAACTGAACATTAGAAGGAACTCTGGATGGTAAGAACTCCTTGACAATGGAACCAGTTACCTAGGCCATTTCTGCACAAGGGGGCTGCGCTGCTGTGAGGCCAGGATGGCAGTGGTTGGCTGGTCGTGCTTCTGCACAACTTCATCGCCGGCCTGCTATCATCTTGCCCCCAAGTGGCATACGTGTGGCATTTGCAAAATGGAAAAAAAACCATTTTACACCTACCATCACGCAGCCCTGCCACCCTTCTTGGCTGTACAGAAGGGCAGAAGCACACTGGTGACACCTTTATCCCCACTGCAGCAATGGAAAGTGCCTTACCGTGCTGCAGAAGGAAGAGGCTGGGCCAGCACTCTCCTCTGCAGTGATCCGGCAAGGTATGGTGGGGAGCGTTCCTGTGACGCTCCCCTCCCTGCTGGGGCTGCAGTGAAAGGACTTGCCAGAGCTCCATTGTGAAGAAATGGCCCTGGAGAAGAAGTGAGGGTCTCTTTCTCTGGATGTCTTCAAAAAGAGGTTACAGCTAGATTTCTCACATTAAGCAGGAGACTGGACTCAATGGCCCATGACTTCCCTTCTAAACTCTATGATTCTTTTGGGAGGGCATTAAACATGGTGCTACACCAAGAAGGCCTTTGCCTTGTCTTCACACGATATATTGCTCCCTCCAATGGGACACAAAAGAAGGACCCCACCAGTATGTATATCAAAGGTAGGTATCATGCAGCTCACCAGAGGTGGTTGGACTGCAAGTCCTAGTACAGCATATGTCCTCGTAAGGTTGGTTAGTTCTCAGAAATGGACAGTGGAGAAACCAAGTTAGTCCAGGGTCATACACAAAGCATCAGTAAGAACAGAAGTGTGGTCACAGTAGTCTGGTGTCTAAACACAAAAACAGTTCGGAGAGTCAAGGAATCACTAGAAAGCATAATCTAAGACATATGCCAAACTCCAGAAATTTATAGAGTGAGAACATCAAAGTCACACAGGGAGTTTTGGAATGGTTGCTTGTAGTATGGTTGCTTGTAGTGAACAAATGTCCTTGTCTGGGCTAATTTTTACGAAGGTGTAAATTAACACAGCTGGCTTAATTAGTTTTTTCCTTTTTAAAGCAGGTTGGAGTATTTCCTGTTCCTCTGCAACTGGTGTTTCAGTCTAGGATGTGCCACAGGATAAAGTAACTCTGTATTTAATCTGTGCACTTCAGGAGGTGTATGGGACAATCCAGGCTCTGGTTCTACAGTTCTAGGGCAGGACTGCCAGCATCCCCTAATTCCCAATAAAACATATTATCTTGGTTCTCCTCTTCCTCAACACAGGAGGCCTTCTCCAGGTTGGACATGACAACACAGACAATGGTGAGGAAGAGTGGGAATTGGAATTCATCAAAATCTGGAATGTTGGCTTATTCCTACCTTTTTCATTTTCATTGGGAAAAAATGTGTTACCCTGATTTCCGGGGTCCCGTGGGGGACACCTCAATGTGCGCTCCAAATCTTACTGAATTGGGGGGATTAGCAAGAAGCACAAGCTAGCAATACTGGAGGCAGAATAACGTAGTGAGATCTTTAACCCTATGTTTAAGGGGTCGGGCCGCAACAAGAACTAGGCAAAGTTATTCATTTAAACCAGATGTTATTATGATATACACAATTCGGCACACGCAGACACACACACTCACACACTCATACAAGAACTATAGAAGTAGAAAGTGAGGAAACTTGATAGGAGTTTTCAGAGGGTTTCTGGGGTCATACTCTACCTGATCCTGCAGTCTGGCAAAAGAGAAGATAGAGATTGAGGCTTGGGTTCATGGTTTCCCAGCACGTGGAGGTTGAGGGTAGGCTCGCTAGACAGAGCGGCAGCACTTCGGGATGCAAGGCACAAGCATTCCGACAAGAAGCTCAAACTTAGGGTTTTTATAGGGAAGATTGCACCTGGAGGCTAGTCCTCTCCCGAGGAGAACAATAGGGTTTTTAGTGGAGACAAAGCCTCCAAAAGGTCAAAATCAGAATTGATGAGATTTAGCCAGCATTGCCAATTGTTAGAACAGTATGCAGATGAGGAGCGCTTAGCGTTTGTATAGAGCAAGCAGTTCGGGGCTGAGAGCCCTTGCATTTGCTTAATGGTTGGCTGTGTCTGGAGGGCACTACTGACTGTGTGACAGATAGTTGTTTACTGGCCTAGACCTAGCCTGCATAATTAAGGCCATACGGCCGTGCCTGCCTACACAGGCTCTCCGTGACCCTTTCAGAGACGTGGAATTCATCTTATGGAGTGCCACATGGAAATATTAACCATAACCAACATGAAATTGTAGACCTCGGCTTGGGCCAGATAACCGCAGTAACAAATGGAGCTGCAGAATGGGATGGCTACTCACCTCTAGGTATCCACTGATGCACTCCCAAGCTGCCAGCAAGATGGGGAGCTGCTGAAAACAGATAACCAACTATGGCACACAAATTCTTCATGAATATGATAAGCAGATTATAGAATGAAGTTGCAGGTGTGCACTTGCCTGTAAGTGCTTACACATTGCATAATTAGAACAATATTGCAATTCCTCTCTTAGCTATAAACAAATCACAGGTTTTCTCAACATGGCTTTTGGCAAGGAAAAAAATATTTACAGCATGCATGGATGGAAGCAAAACGGGAAGCAGATGAGTTGCTGTGGAAGGGCTAGTAAAAGATCATTCCTTTTAGGGCCGAACACAAGACAATTCTTGCCTCTTTTGTGAGCAGCACTGCCAACAAGTAGAAATCAAGTTACTTGTGTAGTCAGGGTGGATCTGATCCTGAAAAATTCCACCCCCAGATCCTTTTCCTCACCTCAAAAGACTGACTTTCAGTTCATCTGCATTTAAAATCATAACAATTATGATTGCTGTCCAATCTATACGGGGATGGGCAACTGTATCGTGCTGGGGGGCACTTTTCTGCTCTGGGGGTTGCAAGGATAGCTAACCCCATGATTGGGTATGGCTACTTTTATTTGCTTAAATTGGGTGTTTTTTCTTAGTGTTAATGGTGCTGAAGGGGCAGGAGACCTGCAAGCTGTTGAAAAGATGAATTGGCACTCTGACAGCTTCTGAGAGAGGCTGTTGTTGTTGCTGCTGTTTTATTCATTTATATTCTGCCTTTTCCCCAGTAAAGAGACTCAAGGCAGAGCTTTCAAATGATCAAAACCAGCACAGATTAAAAACCACAAATCAGTAAATATAGACATATAAATATGTATACACATACAAGTTATTTTGAAATCAATTAAACAACCCTAGAGACTCAAAACCATTTAAAATGTATTAAAAGACAGTGGACAAGATCCTGGATCACCTACTTAATTAAGAGGGCATAATCAAGTAATTCTCCTGGCCTAACCCCCAAGTCTTCCTTAACAGCCAGCAGCCACGGCAAGTGATGGAGGTCTGTTCTACTATTGATTGGGATGCAACAGGATGATGTTTCTAGCCCTTCCTGCCAGCAAGGGGTGACAGGATGAAAAGTGGCAACAGGGGTCCTGCTTCTGATTGTCAAAGCTTCATCCCTTCTCGCTGGAAATGTCATCCTGCTATGATCTGATCAGCAGCAGAACAGATCTTTATCACTCCATCACTTGGTGCAGCTGCTGGCAGTTATAGTATTTCTAAACAGGCAAGTTAATTTTTAAATTACTGCAATGCTAGAATTGGTAACTTTGGTAACTTTGCCTGCTTTTTTTCTTTGGAGGCCTGGAATGTGTTTCTAAACATGCAAGTGAATTTTTAAATTATCGTAATGCTAGAAATCTGGGGACTGAAGGGAAATTTGGGGGGGGCAGAATACTAATTTAGGGAAGCAAGGGCATCATCCCATTCTCCCATAACCACACCTCTGGCAATTCACCAATTTTGCCACTAAAGGGGATGGTCTAGGGAATCTGGGAGGCTCAAGGGCCACAGAAACAGCCTTGGGCTGCAGTTTGCCCTCGCCTGATATACGTGGGCAGTTTTTCCGTGTCAGAGCAATGAGGCTATTGCAGGTTGATGCCTGTTTACACAGCAGGTGAAGCAAACTGAAAAATTAAGGAAAAAGTTCATCTGAGTGCCATCCCCCCTCCCCCCCACAACACAATTTAGGATGGGTGTTTGAGATCTTCTTATGCAGGGAGGTTCTGATGCTTTCTCCAGGGCTAAATACAAAAACAATTACCGGTATGGCTCTAAACATGTTTTCTAGAAATCTTTATCAGGGGTAACATTTCTATAGTTATTAGCATAAACTGCTCAGTACATTAGTTTGTCCCCACAGCGTATTTTCATGTCTAACCAAAGCAGTTTTGGTGGGCTGCTGGTAGTATACTTTTGTAAGAACAATAGGCACAGGCATATTTTGTTCACAGTCACACTGATTTGGGCCATGTAAGGTATATAAGCTATTGGTATTTTTCACCCCTGATGCTAATGATGAGCATCTTGTGTCATGTCTGTTTGTTTTCTGTCATTCAAGGCAGCTCACAACATGGATTAAATACAAAACAGTTTAAACAGTTTTTAAAAAACTAACCATAACAGTAAAAACAATTAAAATAATTACATGAAATATCCTACTTAAAACAGCAACACAATAAAACATTTTAAAAGCACTCAAAACATAACAAGGAACATAAAATATTTTCACAGGTACTGCATTGGCCATGCAGCAAAATACAACAAAGTCCAAAATCGATGTAAGAGTGATACCTTCATCATCCAGCTAAAATGCACAAAATAAAAGTACAGCATATTTCCCTTAAGAGCCAATTAACAGCTAAAGGCCTGTCTTTGTCTGCCAGCAGAAAGAGGGCAGAGATAGAGCCCCTCATCAAAAAAGTGCCTGTGATGGTGGTGGAACTGAAAGAAAGCTTTTCCCAGAGGACTGCACAGCTTGGGCAGGCTCATAGAGGGATTTTCAGATAATGTGGCTCCAAACCATGTAAGTGTTTCATGGGTCATAACCGCTACTATGAATTGTGCCCCAAAATGGACTGACAGATCCTATCGAGTCAATGCAAAGTTTGGCTAACTTTTTCCATACTCCGTATTTTGGTGTTGGGATTGCAGATTTTGAGCTGAATCCCATTTTCATAAGAATATTTTTTGGGGGGTAGGACGGGCTATAAATGTATTCTGTAATACAACATAATATATCATTATAACACTACACAACACTACACTACAAAATTACATATCTACACATCTACCCCCTCCCTACTAGTTCCCACAGCAACAATAGTTAAGCAAAGCAAAGATAAAAAAGATAGAATACAATCATAATTACGAGCGCTAACAAACCAAATACACTCTAAAATTGGTTTCCAACTCCACCAGCATAAATTCTATATCAAAAAATAAATCAACTTCTCTTAATGAAATACTTCATTTAAAAAACTCTTTGATGCTAATTTTGCAAATATTCAAATATATTCAAATACAAATATATTCAAAGCCAATAGTAATACATCAGTCTCTTTGCCTTTCAGAAAACAGATCCCATTCTTTCACCAAGGTTCCCAATGTTTTTCCTCTTATCAAAATTGTTACTTTTTCCTTCTCTACTAAGTCAATTAACTTAAACAGCCAGTCTTCTGTAGTAGGAATCTCACTGATCTTCAGCTTCTGTGTGTATACTATTCTTGCTGCTGTCATCATGTAACAAAGAATTCTGTCAAATTTCTTATCAGTGAAACATCCATTAATCCTAACAAGTTAAGTTCTGGTTCTTTCTGAAAATTTAGTTTCCAAATCTTCTGGAACTTGATTCCAAAACTTTTTAGCCTTATCAAAGTCTACCACATGAGATGAAAAGGTCCTACTTGTTCTTCACATTTCCAACACATTTCATATTTCCAGTGAAGCTCCATTGTACATTTTGACTGTTTTTTTCCTATCTATACTTCATCTAGTGAAAATTCTCTTTAAGATCATAACATGGTGTAAATTTTCCATTTTAGTAAAAATTCAACACCCGCTATAGACTGAAAGCCATCACAAATTTCAACTACCTCAGCATCATACAATAACCCAAATCAGTGCTACTCAAATTGGTGGTCTGTGGATTGCTGCTGGTCCACAAGCTATTGTACCTCTTTCTGGGCTCTGGGGACCAACTATAATTGAATATTGCAAACACTATCACAATTTAAGTCCCCATATGTATACTTAACAATACTACAACATATTATATATTCAGTTAGACACGTATGTACTGTCCCAAACGTTCCATGCATCTAATGAGCTGCCAGTGCAAAACTTGGTTGATTACAAAGACTCTTCTGCCTGTTCTGTTCAGGTGTATTGCAAAATTTATAGGCAACCTTAGAGTCCTAAGTAAAAGATACAACATGGATGCAAAGAAATAACAGAAATTCCAGTGTAAATAATTTTACCTTTTTGTCCCCTCCTAAATACGATGTCAAAAATCCTACTACCATACAGAGAGGGAGAGAGAGAAGTTGAGCCTCCCTTATCCAGAAACTCAATATCCAAAAACCTGCCTGCTTCTGCCTCCAAGGTAGCGGCTGCAGCACTCCTGCCCATTTGTTCTCTCAGAGTGGCTCTTTTTGCCACCAGCCTTCCTCTTCTGTAATCCCTGCTGCCAGACCCAGTCTCGGGGAAGTATAATATAATATCCAAAGGTATTAAGCCAGAGGTTCACTGGACAGACATGTAGACACCCGGGTCTAAAACCGAAGCATCACTAGCAGGGTCAGACCAATGCTCCCCCAGTCATGTCTCCAAGAAGGAAATCTCGAACGGGACTCACAACCACACAATGGACCATCAACAACAATGTCACCCTGAGGGGATTCTGTGTCCTTCTGATGAGATTAATGCTTGCATCAGTGAGAAATACAAACATGAGGTCCATTCGCATGATTCGGCCATTGTCCTTTCCCGGAAAGGGTCTGCCCCTGAGACATGTTTTGCCCTATAATTGAGTCCCTTTTTGGGACTCTCTTTGGAGAACTCCCGTGCTTAACTAGCACACCGGCATTCTGCTAGTTGAGAGCTCCCCTCAGCATTCTTCCTCCACTGAGCCACCTTCGCCTTGCTTCTTCCCGAACCAAAGACTGTAGTATCAGGTGCAGTATAAACTCGCTCTCTTTCCCTCAGCTTTTCTCGATCTTCATATCTTTCCAACTCATTAGTCTTTGTGCGCTTGAGTGAGTGACTGCTTTGGTGTGTGTGCGTGCGTGCGTGCGTGTATGGATATTTTGCCAATTCTGCTAAATAAACTACTGGTGATTGGACATTTGGCTAGGCTCTCATGTCCCCCAGGGACCCCCAGAAGTCAGGGAACACTTCCGTCTTTGAGGTGGCAGCTCTGGCACTCCTGCACACTTGTCTCTCAGATTGAAGGAGTGCCACAACTGCTGCTTTGAAGGCAGGAGTGGGCAGCTGATGGCGAAAAGAGAGAGACTGAGGATCTGAGAGATGACTGAGCAGTAGTGCTGCAGCCACCACCTCGAAGGTGGAAGTGGGTGGTCGGTGACACAAAGAGAGAGCCTGAGGATCTGTGAAACAGCATGGATTCACACCAAATGCTACAATTAGATTCCAACCATTTCATAGATCCTCAGTCTCTCTTCACCCCAGCATCTCATGCATAACACAAGTAGCAAATAAATGAGACACTGTTCCAAAAAGGCTATTCCAAAAAGGCACTGTAATCCAAAATCTGAAAAAAATGAATAAAAAATGAATAAAAAATCAGAAATACAGAACACTTCTTGTCCCAAGCATTTCCTATAAAGAAGGCTCAACCTGTAATTGTTATCTGTCTTCGTGAACATATAAGAAGGCTCTGATCCAAAAGACAATTCCAAAATAATTTTAAATATATTAATAAATATTGGATGAGATTCTGGTTGGGGCAGACATAGCATGAAGTTCCACCAGGCAGAACTATGGCATGTCTCCCTCCAAATCGCCCCTCCAAAATTCATTATCACAGCCATTCACTAGCCAGTGGAGCAGGGATAGTTGCAGTGGAGAAGAATCTACCTGTCTTCCTATAGGTGGACACACAGCACTGATATCATTCTCTGGAACCTCTGAAAGAACCCACACACACATGAGGTCAGGGAGGATGCCTCATCACTGTGTATCAAACTATAGGAACATAGAACATAGCCACACAGAAAGTGGCTTCTCAGCCACTTTCCTGTCTTCTCTACTGGACAGTTAATAGCCATGTTGGGATGAGGGTTGTAGTAGGTAAAATGTGGGTCTGGGGAAGGAATTTAGTCTTTATGAGAGGCTAGTAGTGAGCTCCATCTATCACAATAACCAAAAAATGACATGCAGTTATAAGTTGGGTTTATGGCTGTGTGAATTGCTATTGCTGGGGTCTCAGGGGCTACAATTATGAACCCATAATCTGTATACATGTTTGCATGAAACACTGGCTGTTAACATTTCCCTGTGTTCTCTAATACAATATTTTGTACTTGGGGCTTGGCTAGTCATAGGAGAGAGAGTTCCCATTGTGAGTCCCATTTTGGTGGTTTTGGGGACATAAACCAAATAATCAAATCAGTCAAATCAATCAGCCAATCAATCAATCAGTTAAACTACGGGGAAATCCCAGAGCCTGGAAAATCTATTTTCTTAGAATATTGTTCCTGAGATTTCCCTTTCTGGGAGCTATAGCCTAATCCCCCCCCCCCCGCATTTTCTAGGAATTCCATAGTTCTAACATACTTTGATCCCTAGTTAAAATGTTCAGCACAATGCTCTAAGACAAACTGCATCAATTGCATTTGACTGAACATGATACAGAGCAGTTGGTAAAGGGAAATCAAGAAAAGACTAGAGCCACTGGAAAAGTCTTTAACACTTTTATTGGAAGAAGATTGGAGTCCAGCAGAGTGTCAACTCTACAACAAGGTGACAGTGAATGAAAATAATGGCTTTGCTGTGGAAAGTCTCCCAGATCTGTTTTGCCAGTGTCCCATGAGTGAATTCCAATCAACTTTATTGTGGTCACATTGTTGGCTATTTCTTTTACATGGTGAAAAGAATTCATTTGTTCATGGTGAACAGCTAAATATATAAACACTGACATATTGTGGTTCTATCACTGGTGAAGACTCTTGCACACACAACTCATGCTTCCAAAGAAGTGAGAGTGTTACATATTAGTGCTAGATCAGTACATGAAAGATAAGACCTTCAAAGATTATATAGGTAAGACTTGCAACAACAAGTATGCAGAATAAAAATGTTAAAAATATCCAAACACTTGAGGAAAAACACTGAGAAAAGGACTTTTCAGGTGTCCAAAAACCACAAATAGGAGAATCCTTTTCAAGCCTCCTTCCTGGTTCTCCCCCTCCCAGTCATTGAATAGACTTGTCTCCCAGTGTTGTATGGTGAGGAGGCACAGGAGAGCCAGGAAAGGATCCTGGAAAGCTACAGACTTCCAGATCCTTATCTGCTTTCCCTTCCTCTAATGTTGTGCCGGGTGGGTGAGAGGGAAAGGCAGCTGAGGATCCTGGAAAAATATAGCTTCCAGATCCTTGGCTGCTTTCCCCTACTGCTATCTCAGTGTCATGAGAAGCAGGCTTGGTAGATCTCCTCCATCTCTGCAAGAGATTTTCCCCCTATGTGAGACATCTTTCAAAATTGCATCTGGCGGTGGGGAGGAATTAGATTATTCATTCTCTCTTGCAAGAATGAAACATCTAACACAGCACATCTTTAGTGTGGTGGTTCTTAACATGGAGTCTGTGGACTCCTCACAGGGGGTCTGTGAAGCCCTGCTGCTGGACACCAACAGCAGCAGCAGCAACAGGGATGTAGCAGTGGGGGGGGGGTTTGCAGGTGCTGAAACTGCTCCCTTGTTTGCAAATGAAGGAGCAATTTCAACACACACACACAGACACAAGCTACTGCATCCCTGATGGAAGTCACACGGCAGCAGGCATGTGTGTGCACCCAAACTGTGACTCTGGAAACCAGGGTTTGGATCCCCACTCAGTCATGGAAACCCACTGGATTACCTGAAGAAAGACATATTCTCTCAGCCTCCGAGAAAGGCAAAGGCAACAAATCTTGAGAAGAAAAC
Organism: Iguana delicatissima; assembly: GCA_948472985.1. Lineage (NCBI taxonomy): Eukaryota > Metazoa > Chordata > Lepidosauria > Squamata > Iguanidae > Iguana > Iguana delicatissima. The sequence continues at coordinate 162,718 of CAOKZL010002208.1, read as the reverse complement.
CCTCATGATAGATTGTCTTAGGGTTGCCATAAGTCAGTTTGCAAAGGGGAGAGACATGATGACTAGAAAGAACCTCCCCTTGTCAATGGCACTTTGTTGTTGTGTGCCTTCAAGTCACTTCTGACTACCCTAAAGTATCATAGGGTTTGGGGTTTTTTTTTACAAGATTTGTTCAGAGGGGGTTTGCCTTGCCTTCCTCTGAGGCTGAGAGGATATGACTTGCCCAAGGTCACCCAGTGTGTGAGTGGGGATTTGAATCCTAGTCTCCAGAAGCCTTTAAAAAATAAATAAATATTTGATTTTTTTAAAAAAAGTATTTGAATATTTAAATCCAAATTTAAATATTTAAATCTAGAGTTAAGTCTAGGGGTCCTCAGCAAAAAATTGTATTTGTGGGGGGGCAAGTAAAGAAAAGTAAAGAAAAGGTTAAGAACCACTAATGTAGAGTATTCATGTATAGGATTGCAGCCAGCTACCAGCCAGCCATACTCTTTCCCAGGATACTCAGGGCACCCTTCCGGACTTTGAAAGATGAGTAGAGTTCTCTGAACGGGAGGTTCTCCAAATCTGCTGAAATCTTCTTCCTGTGTGTGGATTGTGACATTTTGGCTACGTAAGTATCAACACTCAAAGCATGAGTTTGTTGCTAGGATGCTACTTTCAAGATCAGAGATTGTGTGTCTCTAAGCACCAGCTGCTGGAAGATGCTATTGTTCTCATTTCTTACCTTTGGATCTTCCAGAGGCATCTGTTTGACCGCTGTGGAAAAGAAGACCCTGGACTAAATTAACCTTCGGTCTGATCCAGTGGAGTTCACCTTATGTTCTCTTGTTCCACCCAACCTGCCAAATGACTCACACTCAGAACTTTGAAAAGTTCAAGTTGGACTACAACTCCCAGAATCCACAGACAGCATGGCCACATAGGCTTTAAAGCTGAGGAGCTTCTCAGAGGAGGCTCTCCATGCTGGGAATGCTTGTCTTTAATGAATGTAACTAGTGCAAATGGGCAAGAATTTCATTTCTATTCATATTTGACTAATTTCTTGAAATTTTCAGATTTCCTTATTGGGATGTAAAGAACTCAAGCCTTTTAAAGAATAGTCCAAATGAGGGAAGAAGTCAAAACTGACAGATTTTTCCATCCTAATCTCAAGGTACATCTATGGGAAACCCCACAGACAGGTGGTGCGAATTAGAGGAGACAGTGCTTAGCAGATGAACCAATGTGCTGGTTTGGTAGATGGCAGCTTCCTACCTAATGTTCGATTTTTCTGTTTTCGAGTTATGCATGGCCTAAATATGAAGCACCACTGCTGGAAGACTAAATGCTTAAATATTATTTCAGCCCTTCTTGAGTTCACTGCTTGGGAACTGATGAATTTGAACAATGATCAATTTCCCTCTTAATCCCTAGAGAGAGCTATAAAACCAGATTTTAATTAATTTAGTCACAGCTGAACACTGTTATCGACATTCAGAGGCCTTATTGGTATGCCGTACAATCAACCTTTCTGGGTGATAAGAGAGGGAGAGAGAAATGACAGCCAGGCCTTTTGATTAGTTCGCCTTCACCTTTTGCCATGGAGGCTAATTTGTACGGAGATTGCTTGAATCAATGCCACGAATAAATTGCTTTGTCTCATAATTCATAACAGAGCCATTTTGAAAGGCCGGTATGAAACCATGAACCCAAGAAGACATACAGGGAGGGAGAACCATCACTCTGACAAAAGTGAACGAGGGAAACAATTCAATTACTTTATCGGCAATGACCTATAAAGCTCTGTGTGTGTGTTTGTGTGCTTCCAGTGTGGTGGTCAGAGCAGTGAGTGAGAAAGGAGAATATAAGATAGCACTCTCAGCAATGCTGAACTGCTTCTCTTTCTGCTTTCCCTGTACTGAGAGTCCGCTTTTTTCTGTTTAATGCTTGCTAGCATTTTCACTTGATTTAGCAAGAGTTATCTAGTATTATGGGATAGAGAAAATGCAGGGAATACTTCTTCTTCTTGTTGCTATGAGCCTTCACATTCACTCAGGGCCCTATTACACTATAGTACTATTATTCCACTCTAACTGCCATATCATCATTCTGTGGAATTCTGGGGTTTGTAGTCTCATGTGGCACTGGAACTCTCTGGCTGAGAATTCTCAATGCCCCTCCCTAAACTGCAAATCCCATGATTCCATGCAATCTTGCCATGGCTGTTAAAGTGGAATAGTAGCGCTACAACAGTATAGGGTAATGGGGCCTCTGACTTATGGTGACTCTGTTCAGAGCTGCTAAAGTGCAAACCAGATACATGTCTTGTCCTTTCAATGGTTGTGTAGAAGAGGAAATTTCAAGAGATGTTGCTTGTCATACAATCAAGTAACAAGCAACATCTGCTAAAATTCCCTCTTCTATGCAATCATTAAAGGAATAGGAAGCATCTCCAGTTTTCACTCTGGCAATCCTACCTATTGTAGGGTTTGGTTTGGTTTTGTCTTTGGAAGATTTATTCAGAAGAGGTTTACCATTACCTTCCTCTGACTGGGAGAGTTACCCAGTGGGTTTCCATGGCTGAGCAGGGATTCAAATCCTGGTCTCTCAGAAGTCCTTTTCACATGGCATTTACCATGCAAAAGGGCCCCTGGAACGTCGTGCGACTGCAAGAAGCAGTCCACACAATGCACGCACAATTGCACGATGGTCCAGGGCCTGGCAGGCGCAGATTGTGCACTATTTCATTTTTGGCTGTGAGCTGAAAATGGTGTGCGATCGTGCATTGCTCCAGGGCCCCGCGTGCACTTGCCATGCGTGCGGAGCTCCGGAGCCATGGCACTCATGCTTCCTGCTCCAGTGCAGCCTGGGAAAATCCCAGGCTGCACTGCAGAAGGAAGAGGAGGGGCTCTCGCATGAGCAGGCAGCAGCTGCAGAACTGAAGGAACCAGGACACGAGAGCCTCTCGGAAGAGGCTGCTCATGCGATCCCCACACTCCAGCTCCACAAAAAGGTGAGTTGCAGAAAAGGCCAGAGTTTAGTCTAATACTAAGGATGGGTCAACTAAATCCTCGAATTCTCAGCAGGGATTTGTGATTTGCAAATCCGAATCCCTGTGTCAAAATAGTCAAACCGAATCTTTCGAATCCACCAACCAAATAGTTTGATGCCTGAAAACCAGGGAGACCAAGATGCACAAAGTGAGATAGTGAGTAGGTGAGTTTTTCCTGTGGAGTAATAATGGCCTTTGCTAGGAATTTCAAAAATTACATCTGGGGTTGTATTCTAATATATTTAAATTGAACATTTAATATTTAACTTCAGCACTATTTTCTGTGCTGAAAATTAATGCCATGTATAAATGCTGGGGTTAGTGGGTCTGACGTCTATCAGAAGTAGTGGGCAGAGGGCAACATCACACAATCTCATCCAGTGATTGCCACAAGTAGGCCAGTGTACTTCCTTCAACAAGATGAGTGCCTGGTTGTAAACTTATAGCTAGAATAGGATGAGAAGTGAAATGTCTGTCATGGTTTCCCATGAGCCACATGACAAACAACATGTAGCAGAAAGGAATTTTTTTTTAAAAAAATTGGCGCCTCTGGGGCCCACCAAAGGCCTGATTGGCCCGTGGGTCCCTGGGTGTGCAAAAATCGTGGCATAAAGGTGAGGGCGTGCCGGAGGCTGCTTGTGCCCAGGACTGCTGGCTTTGCTCACTCATGCTGCCTGTGTTCACTTGGGCTGCCTGTGCCCATGGAGCTGCCTGCCTGTGCTCGCTTGGTCATGCTGCCTTGTGCCCATGGCTGCCTCCCTCTGCAAGGTAATATAATTATTCTCTATTCTTTTGACTTGAGACTGGAGGGTAGGGATTGAGAACTGAGACTGGAGTAGATACTTGACTTCAAAGTCTCTTGCAGAATTTGACTTGAGGGTGCAGAACTGAGACTGGACCAGAGGCTGGTTGTTTTTTTAAAGTGTCTTATTGCAGGACTTGAGACTTGACTGGAAGGTACAATCTTCTTGAGATTTTAATGACAGCTGAAAGATTCCTTTGCACAGCTCCCCTGCAAAGCTCTTTCATGCACAATTCTGGGGTTTGTACTTTTACAAGGTGTCACAGCCTTCTCTGCCAAAGTGTTCTGGTGCATCATCAAACTACAAACCCCAGGATGCCATAACAAGCTATGCAAAGAAAATCCAGTTTTGACCTGGATTATCTCGGTACAATAGTATGTGGCCATGTGTAGAAAGGGCCTACATGTCATTTTCAATCTGGGAGATCCTGAGGCAAAACTATGACAATTGTTCTGGCCAGATTTCTTCAGAGAAAGGCTTGCCTTTTCCCAGGCTTTTGCTAAGGCTCAGAGAGTGTGTCTTGCCCAAGATTATCCTTCTTTCCCTTGCTTTTTAAACCTTTTTAAATCCAAATCCCTGGAAGGGATTCGTGAGATTTGTGGATTCCCAGAACCTTCCAGGGATTTCGAAAATTCTGGATTTGTCCCATCCCTAATACACAAACCACTACACCTCAGTGACTCTCTAGGAAGCCTTACTATTAATCTTTATATACAGCCTTTCTTCCTTGGGCCTACAAGTGGCATATATAGCTTTCCTCCTACCCACTTTATATTTTCACAACAGTCCTGGGGATTATCCAGGCTGATAGAAAATTACTCTTCTGAGATCACTCCAGTGAGTTTCAATGCTAAGTGAGGACATGAATCTGATCTTCCAAAGCTGAGATCTTCTGAGCCATGACCTGGATCAAGTCATTAATCCTAAAATTAAAATAAGGTAAAGCACCTGGTGGAAATGGCCTTCCACCAGATTTGTTTATTGCATTCCCTGATTGGTGGGCTCCCATTGTTACATCTTTGTTTTCTTTAATAACTCTGGAATCACACCACCAAGTTGGTTATTTCCTATTGTGGTTCCAGTCTACAAAAAGGGTCCTAGAAATGATCTAGCAAATTACAAGCCAATTAGCCTTTTGGATGTTTCAGGGAAAACTTATGCCAGGTCTCTTCTCAATAGATTGGAGGACTGGGTGGAAGCGCATGTGTTGCTAGCTCCAGAACAGACTGGCTTTCATTCAGGCAGGTCAACTTTGGATAATTGTTTTATGTTGAAACATGTTATTGATAAATATTTGGCAGGAATTATAAAGCATGTTTTTGTGGCATTCATTGATTTGAAAGTTGCTTTCAATTCTATCTCGCAGGAATATCTTTGAACTAAATTACAATCTATGGATATTGGTATGAATCTCTTAAAATGTATAATGGCCCTTTATTCAGATACATCATTGAAAGTGAGAATTGATGGAGGATATTTATCAGACTCGATACCTGTTACAAAAGGAGTAAGACCAGGGTGTTTACTAGCTCCTTTTCTTTTCAATCTATATATAAACAATGTAGTTGAGTTCTCAAAAGGCGACCAATATTTTCCAGTCAAAATTGGAAATCAGAAATATTCGATTTTACTGTATGCAGATGATGTTATTCTGATTTCTTATACTCAATTAGCCCTGTGTGGATTGCTGAACCAGTTTAGTGTATACTGCAAGAACAAACTTCTCTTCATCAATTACCAAAAAACAAGTTATGGTATTTGGTAAATCTAAAAAAATCTATATTGGCTATTTGATGGGAAAAGCCATGACCCTGAATTTGCTGGACTTCAGCAGAGCTGTCAATGACAGAGTGATTTGGAAATCTCTCATTCTAGGTCACCATAAATTGTAGCTGACTTGATGGTAATTAACAGCAACAATTTTAGTATTAGGCCTATTTCTTTTGTTCAAGCCTCTGATACTAAAGCATCAGGGTTCTCTAAAGGTGAAAATCCAGTTCATCACTTATTACTTTGCTTTTTCTAACACAGTTCATCTTGTGAAGCAGAAAAATCAAGATTTGTGGACAACCATAAAGTTAACTTTTCCTGTAGCAGTGGAGCATTTAAATGGCCCTCTGTAATTGTTTCTTAGTTACAGAGTGAATGCTCACTGATATTTAGAAAGAAGAATATTTTGTGTCATGGTTACAGATATCTATGTCTCCTACTTGCAGAATCATCAGTATGGTCCTTTCTGCCGGATGTCTGGGGACAGCAGAAGGATGGGACCCAGACGACCATTCTGTGGAAGAAGAGGCATAGCCATCGTGCCTCCTGAATTCCCTCAGGCAGCCAGTGTGAAGGAGAGCACTTCTGTTGTGCTCCTCTCCCAGGAGAGGCTGTACTGAGATCTCCATAGGGATCTAGTAAGTTGTGGAAAGGGCCTATGTCTTTCACAAACAACCTTTAAAAAAAGTTGGAAAACAGATCCAAATTATGATTATAGGTAAGATGTTCCAGTAAGGTGATCATATCAAAAAGACAACTGGGTTCTTACACCTTTAATCATTGTACAGAGGAGGGAGAGACTTTAAGCAGATGTGGCCTGTCATGGTAGCCATTGTGGTGTAGTGGTCTAAATATTGAATTACAACTCTGGAAGACCAGGCTCAAATCGCTGCTCAGATGTAGAAACCCATTGGTTGGCCTTGGGCAGGTCAAATTCTTTCAGCCTCAGAGGACTCTCCTGAACAAATCTTACCAAGAAAACCCAGTGACAGATTCACCTTAGGTTTGCCATAAGTCAGAAATGACTTGAAGGCACAAAGCAACAGCAATAAAGCTTGTCATGCAGGCTAAACATACTGAAATTCTCTCTTTTCCATGTGTCCAGCCTATGTTTCATTGACATCTCTGAAACTGACTTCACTGTACGGCCATTTTTTCCCAGTTGCAAATATGGAAAGAAGAAATGGACAGTTTACTTTCTGCCACATTTGGAATTTTTCAACCTCATGTTCTTTCCAGCCTGAATATGAATACATTTGCAAGCTTGAGTAAAATCTTCAAAAGCGAATTGAGATGATGCTCCTCCATTTGCAATGGCCAAATTCACCAAGCAGAACTGCTTCTAGAATTGAACAGCTCATGTTGTACCTTCCAGCCAAACCAGTGTAAAGGACGAGGAATCTCTCAGAAGAAAGGAAAAGCTTAATTCAGCACTGACACAGTTGAATATTCAGGATATACAGTTATTACAGACTTGTAATAATTAAACCCTCAAAGCCTTGGGCCTAGAATGGGGTGGGCAACTATGGAAAATGAAAAGGTTGCATTAGCCCTCCAGTAAACAATGGAGAGTTGCACCTACTCTTGTAAAATAAAATCATTTTTGCCCCCAAAACTCTCTATGGGCCATGGAGGCATGGGCGTCTTTATGGGACATTTTGATTCGACTTTTTTTGAATTTTGAAAAATTTTGAGTCTGGGGGAAGCAAGTGGGTTCTAGCCATGTCGAAATGAAGATGAAGACTCTTTCAAAACAGGCTTTAAAATGGTTGATTATATTCTATTGCTATCATGTTACCTATATAGTGTATTAAAAGGAGCTGAAATTTCCTGGCTCTATTCCCATTCACTCAGGTACATGAGCTTGTGATAGCTATTTAATCACACCAACTTCTATCTCTTCTGAAGCATGAAAAGTTACTTTTTGGGTACAACTCCCAGAATCCCCCAAGTTCTAGGAGACCCATGCTTATGTTTAACAGGGCTTGGAGCATGTTATTTCCATCAAATTAAAAGGCTGAGCAGATTAAGGAGATCTCAGAGGGTAGTGCAGGAATGTCTTTGAGAAATAAAAAGGGATACTTGGTCAGGTTTACACATCTGCTCAAATTGAGGTGACCTACTTTATAGGACACAGTCATCAACCGCAATCTTTCTGAAGGATAAAGAACCATAAGATGGGAGACTGTGAGCCTTCAAGTTGCCCATCAACAATTAGCACTGTTTTTCCCATGACAGTGAAATGTAGGAATTAAAGATGCACTCATGCCTTTTTAATTAAGGCATGTTATGAAAAAGTTTCCACACAAAACCCCACTGCCTACAAAAATGTCACCTATTCAATGATTAATTTTTTTAACTTTATTCTTAGAAGTGAAAATCAAAAAAATTTGAAAGTCAGTACCCATGATCTGCTTGATGAGGTCTACAGTTGTCCCAGGCTTCAAACTGAACTGAAAACAATTGTGGCAGCACTAAAACCTGATAATTGTGCCCTTTGAATGCCAGTTTCCAAACAGGCTTATCATATATTTCTGTCAAATTTTGGTGACTACTATGGACGAAGGGACTGGCAAAAGCACTTCTGAGTATTCCTTGCCCAATAAAACCATATGAAATTCATGGGGTTGCCATAGGTCCACAGGCAACTTGAATGCACATACTGATGCATTTTATTTAAGCTGCTCAGGGAGAGCATTTATTCATTTAAACCATATTCAACTGCAACAGAGGAATCCTAAACAAGAGGGAGGTAAGGATTGGGACTTGATTCTTTGGCCATTTCCGCACGGGGTGAGGGAACTGCCCAATGACGCTACTCACCGGACTTTTGGGCTCCCCGGTCCAGTCCACACTCCTGCAGAGCAGTGCATGGCTGCCGCTCCTCGCTGCTCCGGGGACAAAAATGGCAGCTTCCGGTTGGTCGAGGACGCTCTGCCCCATGTTAAAAACTCCATGTGGAAATGGCCTTTGAGGCTTCTACCTCCAACAAAGGTAAAACTTTTTCATTTGGACTATAATTGGCAAGTTTTACTTATAGAGCACTTAAACATTTTTTCCAAACACAGCAGTACTTCTGGAGAAATTTGATCATCTATAAGAAAGGGGCCTGTGATTTCAGAAAAGACACAGTCACCCTGGATCCCAAGAAAAATTACTTTACTGCTGCTAATTGAGTTTCAGTTTTACTGTCCTTTCTCTCCATCTTCACATGGCCAAGACCAGAGTGGCTGCTGCTTGCACTGAGACCCCTCCAAACCAAATGAACTACAATAAAAACAATATCTGATACAGAATGTAGGCCTGTGACTCTAACATCTTCACTCTTTTCTTTTTCTGTATGATTCTTTTAAAATATCTTCTGCCTGATGAAGAAATTGGTGGCATGTCAAAAGCTTGCATGCTATATTTTGCACATTTTGATTGACCAATAAAGGTACTGCTTCTTTTGTGGATTGTGTTTTATTTCTTCCTTGGTTAGTGAACTTCTCAACAGTGGTTGGTTTTTACTGTTTTCCTCTGCAGTTCAATGCTGTAACAGCAACTGCTGGTGAAATCATCCTGTGCAAGCTTAGTTACATTCTGAAGCTAGAATGTTGCCAGTATTATTAATATTTTCAGAAGGCTTTTATGTTGCAGAAGTAATCTAGTGCAATGCTTGTTCCTTTACTTAAAGGATGAAACTTTGCAAAGTCAGACTGCATTACTACATAGATTGGGACCATAGCATGGGAAGGGGAACCAGGAAGCTTAACCCCCCACCATCCCTTGTAGAATGTCTGCAGGACAACCCATTTTGCCCCTGAGGAATTACTATAGGAGAATTAACTACCATAATTATGTCCTGTCCACTTCCTTCAGGAATATAGTCATGAAGACTTGAATGTTTAGATACTGGTTTCTTATGCTCATTCTTCCAGTTCTGTTCTGAAAGTTCTGTTCCTATGTTCATTCTTCCAGTTGTTACCCTGATTTCTGGGGTCCCTTGGGGGACACCTCAATGTGCTCCACGTGATGGGGAATGGAAACTAGCCAGAGCATGAGCAATAGTAATGTGAGAGGCAGGATAACCTGGTGGGGTCTTTTTACCCTGTTTTTACGGGGTCAGGCCAAGCCAAAAACCACATGAAAATGTCTAATAAAATGATTTTATTGAATAAAAGTCTCACGCACCAATGCAATCACTCACACACTCACTCAAGACCTATTAAGAAGCAAAAGGGAGGAAATTGGATAGGGGGAATATTGAAGGAATTGTAGCTGGGATAACACTGCACCTTTTTCTGAAGTCCTTGGACTGGGAAAAACAATGGAGAAGTGGAGTTCAGCATGGAGAGGGCTGAGGGGATTATTCAACGGGTGGAGAAACAGTCTGCTGGGATGACCGGGAGTGGTCCAAAGAACCGCTCAAAAACAGGGGCTATTTGTAGGGGGAAAAGTACCTGGAGGGCTAATCCTTTCCCGGGGAGAACAATGAGTGTCACATCGAGAACGAAGCTCCACAAGGGCAACTTCCTTTGCATGATGAGATTACAAAGTGTTGCCAAAGTCTCAGGATCTTCAGTTGCATTGAGTTGTGGTGTGACTTTATGTAAATGGTCCATGCTTGATAGGATTTTATTGCTATCAGTGCTCAACTTGGGGCAAACACGCTAATCCCCTCAAGTCGGCTTCTCAGGGGCTGAGGACCCTTTGTCTACTGTGGGTTTGCACAGCTTGAGGTCTCCTGGGGCTATGTGACTGGGCATTTTACTGGCCTGACCTGGTTTTCAATTGTTCAACCGTGGCTGCCTACATGCTCATTTGGGCGACCTCTCAGGCACATGAAATCATATTTAATATCAAAATTGTAGACTCCGGGACAGGGTTTTCTAGTGGAGTAACACAGTTCTATTCCATTCAAGTCATCAGGAGCAGTAAGTATGTTTAGGCAAAGCAGGATAGATAACATCTGTGCCACATGTGATTCACACAAGCCATTTGTGGTTGCTTCCAAACTTTTCACAGTGACTTTGTCTGAAAAACATGATGTGTAGTGAGTTCACTCATTATTTTCCAGCATAGTCTTACACCCACCAATCTGTTTGATGTGCAATTCTGGGGAAAACAAGTCATATGCTCCTGACACACCATGTTTCAAGGCTGAAACTGCAGTGGTAGCAGTAAGAGAATGCAGCCCTGCTTGGGTTCTTGGATGACCACTGCCTGAGATAGAACAAAGTGAAGGATACTGTATGCAACCAGAAATCTGGGGACCAGAAAATGGACAAATAATCAGAACAAGATGGTGGGTACCAGGGCTTTATTAGATATTTCACTGAATACAAAGAAACTCCTCTTTACATTAAATGCATATTCTTGTAATAAAAATTCACATTTGGTATACAGAACCAGAAATGTTTTGTCTATTTTCTTTGTAATGCCACATTTATTGAAGTACCCAGAACCTAAAAGAAAACAAGGATATCTCTGTGAACTTTGTTAAACACTGCCATTTCAGCCAATTTAACACATTGACATGTTGCATCCAAATATAATCCAGTCACTCCAATGTGTTGCCAAAAGTAGGGAGGTTTTAGAAAGAGCTTTCAGTATGTTTTTCTGGAGAAATAAGGAAGGTAACAGCATCAAAATGGTGATAACTCAGAGCTTACTGCTTGCTCTGTAAAAAAGATCTATCTAGGTTTCCTTGTTCTTTATTTCCAGTTACTTTGGCCCCATTTCAGCTAAAGCTAATTGTCATTAAGCCTCACTGAAAGCAGTAATGGGTCACATATAATGCAGTAGATTTGTTCCACTGCTTTCAATAGACTGTAGTCCAATTTCTGTACATACATACTCAAAAGCAAGCCCAGTGGAACTTAGATTCCAATGTGCTTATACTCTGATAACATCACTAAAGAGAAGCTATCAGGCATCTTGTTAGTGACTTCCACAGGTGTAAGCTGGACTTACAGCTACATATGTCCTTTTGCAGTGGTTGGAATTCACTACAGACCTCACATAATGACCCTAATTTAGTTTCCTTTTGTGAAAGGAATGTCCATTTCAGTTCTACTTCTGTTTAGAATGCCAAAGGAAGGCTAGCCCATCTACATCCAATCACCAGACCAGTTATATTTGCAACACTGTGGACCTGTCACCAGAAGTATTACTGGAATATTGAAACTGGATAAAGCGAGCACAGTCTGAAAAGACTGAGCACACAGTCTATGTAGAACAATACACACTTGCTGGTCAGAGTGAAGACCATGTCTGTAATCACACTTCACTCTGTATGCACTTTCAGCAAAAGTTGTGTGGATAAAGCTAGAATATATACAGGTCAGAAAAAAGGCCAATCCTGGTTTTGATTAGCGATTTTTATCACTGTTTGTAATAACTGCATAATCTGACTCATTCTCAGTATAATATTATCTGGTGTTTGCTCAGGTGGGGCTTACTTCCTAGTAAATAGGTACAGAACTGTATATTAAAAAGATAAATGTAATTTGGCCACTATTTACTGCTCAAATTAATTTTCATTGGTATTTGAAATCTGATGAATTCCCCATATTTGTAATGATTGGATCAATTTCTGAACCTTCGAGAACAGTCACAAATCTAGCAAAACAGATGTTGATTGGTTGGTTTTTTAAAAGTTATATTCCCATCATTCCTTATAAATTCAAAACCCAGATTTGAGGAACAAAAAACCATTTTTAAAAATCAGATATAAATTTCAAATGCTGCACAATTTGCCTTCCTTTCCTTCCTTCCCAGGTTTGAAACCAGCTCAGCAGCAAAATACCTGTTGTTGATGAGGTTCAGACCCTTTGGGGAATGTCTAATTGTTCTCCACGAAACCCACCAATCAATGTTTCCATTATCAGATCTGTGGTTGTAGATTAGACATTTATTTATTTATTTGAAACATGTTTGTCTTTACAATAAAAACTTGCATACTGCGAAGGAAAATGATCAGACACTAAAACTGTGGTCCACAGTGGCATATGAAACGTTCTAAGCACTGAGTGGGCTTAGCAGTGGCCTGAATACAATAAACCTCAACCACACATTTTGAAATTCACTTCAAAATTCCACAAATTAAGCAGATGCGGCATTAAGAAAAGATAACACAACTACTATCCTTTTCATTTGGGATCAAGTTGCTTAGTTCTCATATAATTGTACAATGTACACAACCTACATCCCTGCACATATACATATAAATACACACATGAAAACTTACAGGAACACTGGCACAATTTCAAAAAATCATGAAGGGGAGGGGAAATCACCAAACCCTTAACAAATTGGTCATCAATAAATTTTACATAGCATATAGCATATTTTATCTTTTGTTTATCAGGTTAAACAGGTACAGTTCAGAACAATGTAAACACAGAAGCTACCGCAGAGTTATGCCACATAGATTTTATAGTACACTATTAGCTTTTGCTTCACTGTTAAAAGAAAATGGACTTTTAAGATTGTTACTGGCTGAACTCTTATGGTCTACACAAAGGACGCCCTCCAGGCACCAATGTTTGTCTCTCCAGATGTCCTGCTTGAAATTAAACATACAGAAGCTGTTTGGTGAAGCTGGCTGGGACTCTTGCTTGCTGAGGCAAACTTTTCATTTCGAGGTCTCAAGGAAGGCCATTGCCTTTTACTCTCTTAAACACAGGAAGGATCATCTCTGGATACTTGACTGAACTAGTGAAAAACCCCATTGGATTTGGATGGGTATGAAAAATGGAAACACAGGAGTGGGTCAAACAAAGACAAAACACCACGGAACAGCTGTACCTAAATCATCTCAACCCCATTCCAGCTGTGGTCATGGGCACATGCCCCCCAACATTTCACAGACGGAAACTGGGATACATCTGGCCAAGCAACATCAGAGGGTGGCCAAGCTGGCAAAAGTAACTGATGAAAAAGAACACAAATGCTAGGAGAGACTGCAGCAGTTGGCTTTTGCCTGAGTCTGCTGGGAAAAGCAAAATTCTGCTCCCCCCACTTTAACCCTTGCTGAGCTTATTAAGTACAAGCTGCTTTTACATTTGGAACTCAGTTGGCAATAATTGAAGTAAAACTGAGCTGGGAGGAGGACAAAGAAACTGGGACATTTTGAAAGCATCTGAAAATAAGAGGCTAAAGATAATTAATTGGAACTGTCCCTGCCTAATTGTGACATTTGGAAGGTACATGGGCATTTAGTTACATGGAACAACAAGCAACTATGGTGCAGATGTAGATTCCCCATTTGCATCAGAATACCAGGCTTGGAATCCCCACTTGACCATGGAATCTAATCTTAAAAAAGCACCAACTCCCTTTACTCTCTCAGCAGTACTTTGAGGGGAAGCATCAAATTGCTGCTAACACTGCCATTTTCCTGCTTGGGCATTCAAAAATTCCAGAAGCAGAGCAGCAGAGGAGACATTAGAAGTGGTCAGTGCTTCTTTTAGGTTTTCCCAGGATGGACTAAGCTCTTGCCTTTCCCCACTCAACTCAGAGAAGAGGATGGTTCCTTTTTTGATAAGAGTTAAGGTACAGTAGTTTGACCCATGGATAAGTTGACCCAGGTTTTTGGGGTAATTTCTAGACTTATACATGAGTATATTCAGTCCCACATTTTTATCCCACCTCAACTACAACAAGAAGTTGTGAGGTCACTGTGAAGTTATGCCACTAGGACACTGGTTAGTCTTGCCCAGAGCTGTCTGCTTTATTGGGTCTGGCTCTATTAGGAGGTCAGGCAAAGGTCTTTTCCAATCCTGCTGAGACTGTTTCACCGGTGACACCCAGGATTGAAACTGGGACTTTGTGCATGGAGAACATGTGCTCTACTACTGACCTATGGCCCCTTCCACAGTCCAAACTTACAAATGAATATGGATTGCTTCAAAGAGAAGCAAGGTAGCTAAGAAGACTTCGGAATAGTAAAATGTAAAATCTTGCTGCCCCCTTTTTGTGGTTCCTTTCTCTTTCTCATAAAGTGAAACTGCTTACTTACTCCTCCCTCAAGGTCAGAGCAGCTTCAATTTAGCCAAATCAGTCATTCTGATCTATGGGCCTTTCCGCACTACACTGTCATAGTGCTATTATTCCACTTTCAACATCCTGTGGAATTCTTCAGTTTGTATTTTACCGAGGCCAAAGAGCTCTCTGGCTGAGAATTCTAAAGGCCCATCCCTAAATGACAAATGCCAGGATTCCACAGGATGTTGAAAGTGGAACAAAAGCACTTAAAAAGGCAGCAGGGTAGTGCAGACATTTCTTCTATAGTTGTAGGAACATGACCTGATTAGATCAAAGGAGTCAACTATCACATGATTAAATGTTGGCTTCTTCTGTGTCTCATGACGCTGCCTTATGCTCTGTTGTGGTGACAGTGAGATTCGTGGAATTCAGATTATTTAAAAATTAACTAAAAGCAACTATGGGCACATCCGGACTGATTAAAAAGACCAGAAAATCCAAGATTTTATTTGTCCTATTTCTAGTTGTAATTTGGAGAGCCATACAGGTTTTGTTAAGCCCAGAATATTTTCTGTCAGCTACGAGTACAATCAGAGACCTTTTATACCACCTCATCAGCTCAGTTTATTTTAACCTCATCAGAAAGAATACTAAGAACAGGAACTAAATCTGAGACTTTTCACTTACTCTGGGAATTTTCACTCTATTTTGGTTACTTCTAAGAAATGAGAAAGCAAAGAATTTTTTTTTTTTTTAAAAAAGGGTAATTATAATGATCATTAGGTATGAGAAGCCTTGCGGAACTATAGTTGCAAATAACGCCTTTTAAAAAGTAACTTCCATCGTCTAATGTTTTGTCACTCTATGTACAAATTTCAGTTGGACTGAATATTTCTTAAACACTGAGTCCTCTACCACATTTGAAGACAGCATATTAACTTAAGGCCTCAGGACAGGTTATGGAGGACACAGTTCTCTCCTCCAGTCTTTGACCAATTCCGCACTAGCCTGTTGTAGCTCTATGATTCCACTTTCAACATCCTATGGAATCCTGGGGTTTGCAGTTTTGGGAGCAGCCGGCCGGCCGCTCCCGAAACTGCAAACCCCAGGATTCCATAGGATGTTGAAAGTGGAATCATCGTGCTACAACAAGCTAGTGCAGAAATGGCCCTTGTGCTTCCAGCTCCCAGCATCTCCAGCCTGAGGTGATCATCTCACTCTTACTTATGATAGGGCTGGCCTTTGATGAGAACATTTGATCACGGGGTGGATAATACTGTGGTACAGCTACTGAGGTAACCCAAATCTCACACTTTCTCTGGAGAAAGAGGGATCAAGAACCTCTGAGGATTGTGAGAAGGTAGTGGTGAATCTCAGTCCTGTGATACAATAAGCAAAAGGAGGAATTATATAAGAGGCAAAAGAGTGGGGAGATGATGTGGTTTGGATATTTTGTTGTCATTATGAAGCAGGGAGAGGTGAAGGTTAAAAAAAAAGGAAAAGTCATGTAGGGTTGGGATGTTGGAAAGTGGAGATAAAAGTAAAGGTTATGGTCCCCAAAGATCTGATTTTATGCTTGGTGTTCATAGTCCAAGAAAACTGGTGGCAAGGCTGCATGCTCCTAACCGACTAACACCACTTCCACACAACAGCGTTATCCCGCATCATCCTGTGATAATCCCAGCAGCGCCTTTTGCTGGGATGGGAGCACGTCCCCAATGCTCCCTTCCACACCCGGCTGGCTGCCTCTGGAAGGGATCACAAGCAACATGCGCCTTCCTTCCACAGCGCAGCTGGCCTCTTTCCCATGTTGTGGTGGGGAAGGAAGTGCATGATCACAGTTCAACCCCTTCTGCATCGCTGGCAGCAACGGGAGCGCTGCACAGTTACAGGCGCTTAATGGATTTTTTCCATTAAGTGATTATCCCATGATTGCACCGGGTGGCAACGTGCTGGCTGCAGGACCGTGATGCCATCACGTGAAAGCACGACTTGTGGATGGCTGTCAACACATCCCCATCATGGGACAGCCCCATCGTGCGGAAATGGCCTAAGTTAGGCTGTTTCTCTGAGAGAGAAAAAACAAACACCTGGTTCATGTACCAAGCCTAATTCATTATTATGGGAATCCACATCCTCCAACTGTACTTTTAAATTCTAGGGCAAAGTGTGGCAACTTGTTTTGTACCACAACTCCTTTCAGCCTGAGCCAGCATGACCAGCGTTGTGTAATCTAGAGGGCACCAGATTTCCTACTCCTAATTTGTGGAAAACAGGGGGTTAATATTTCCTCACTTGCAATCTCTTAGAATTTCATATATTCCCTTAAGAACAAAGGGAGCTGGAAAACCTTCCATTAAATGTGCTGCAGGTGGTATTTTGTGAATAGCTTTTCATCATACATTATTTCACACAGACAATGAAAGGTTATTATAATGCAATGTTATTAACTACACATTGACCTATTCCACTCTTTAAATAAAACCATTTTCTCCCATTGTTGAATAGGTGTCATTTTTTAAAATTTTTCACTTGGAGTGAGCTAAGATTATGTTAGCCTCTGTGCTTACAGATCTCTTTCACTTTTTTGTTTCACAAAAAGGCATTCTTTAGGATGTAAACATTCCTTTCTAAGGAAAAGGAAAATCAGTAGGTTGGAGCTTGACTTGGTCATGCTTACAAGTATATCAGTGAAAACAGCAGAACTTGTTAGTCATGTGTCACTGATTTCAGTGAGACCACTCTAAGCATGACTAAGGCCCTTTCCGCAACTCAACTTTTTGCGGAGCTGGGCTGCGGGGATTGCACGAGCAGCCTCTTGCGAGAGGCTCTCACGTCCCCGTTGCTTCAGCTCCGCAGCTGCTGCCTGCTCGTGAGCAGGTAGCGTGAGAGCCCCTCCTCTTCCTTCCGCAATGCAGCCTGGGATTTTCCCAGGTTGCGCTGGTGCAAGAAGCGTGAGCGCCGCGGCTCTGGAGCTCTGCACACACAGTAAATGTGCGCGGAGCCCCAGAGTGATGCACGATTGCACACCATTTTCAGCTCAAAGCCGAAAATGAAATAGTGCGTGATCAGCACCTGCCAGGCTCTGAAGCATCACGCAATTGTGAGTGCGTTGTGTGGACCGCTCCTCGCAGTCGCGCGACGCTACAGGGGCCCTTTTGCATTGCAAATGCCGTGCAAAAAGGACTTAAATCTAGATCCAACTCAATGGCCTAAAACCAACTACTAATCCCTACTAGACTGTACCCACTGAATTACTGGGATTTATATAATAGTCCACTTAACAAACTTAGAGCTTTACAGTAGTAGAGACTGCTCTTCGATTTAGGCATATCTATTTAACTGTACCCTGTCAGTCTTAGTAAGTACATTTACTCATTGTTAAAGATTAAGTAGTTATGAAGTGCTGGAATGATGTTTACTGTTGCTTTCTTTAGCAAGAGGTCACTGTTTTTCCTTTTGATCTGTGATAAACTGTATATCACTTTGGGCACTTTTTAGGGTTAAAATTTAGGCAGAAAGATTGACCACACTTGATAGGTAACTAATGGATAGACTGACTGACTGTGTCAAATGAATACAATTATTGGTTTCTGTTGACTTCTGAAGAATCCACAGGTACAAATTTTAAACTAGGATCACCCTCTTAAAATGTGTAATGGAACTCTGAGTTTCAATCACTTTCAGAAAAACAAAATGAAACTAACAAAGGAAGGCTTCTTTTAAAAAAAAAACCCAATGCACATTCAAAAGTTTAACCCAATTTAACTTCAATGGAGTAATAATCCTTGCTAATGCACTAGTGCAGGTTGCACAAGGCAGTTGTGAAATTGGTAGTGTGCAAGATTATGCAAAACAGTTGCACAACAAATTTCAAAACAAGCTGTGCCACTTGTTAAACAATATTTTACTTGTTTTGCAACTACTTTGCACAACTCTTATATAATAAAAGTTATATTGGTTACTGCTGTTGTACTCTGAAAATGTGTGTAAGTATGAGGGCAATGGGCCTTATGGTAGCACAACATAATTGGACACTGGCTGAATTTCCAGAAATTTTTCATAACATCTGAACACTAATAGTTCGACAGCAGTTCTCAGCTAATTGTTGGCTGGTCCTTAATGTTGATGGCATATACCTTCCAGGAAAAGGGGGAAAAAATTGATGCCACCATTTAGTGCAAAATTAAAATGTGTAGCACACTGGCTGATGAAATGCCTTGGTTGTATTACTACCACCTTACCTCTTGGTTCCACTTATGATGATGGGAATCTATTGCACAGAAAAAGGGGCAGTATATGGCCACCAGTTATGAGTTAAGCATAGTGAATGGTCATCAACATGACCAAAATCATATTTAGTTGCTGATGTATTATTTACTAATGGCTTTCTTAAGTAAGATAGCTCTATGAATGAAACCTGGTTGGGTTTCATCAGACACAAGCTAACCAATGTCAAGAAATGATAAGAAGTGAAAGAAAAAACATTTTCCCATTTTGCCTACCCTTTCTAAGTCCTCAATACATTCAAAAGAAAAGAATATATTCAGCATGTGCTTGCAAAATCTGTGTCACAAGATTACAACCTAACCTAACACAACTGGAAAAAAAGTTCCACTTTGGAGCATATTGGACACATTTATGGTACTATCAAGTTGTGTCAGCTTCACCTTCATCCAAGCTGTAATTCAGTTTTATCACTGTGCTGATAAAGTCGCCAAGTTCTACAAAGTCTGCAGTGACAATGTTGATACCGCTTTCTCCTGGTGTCTGAGTCCGGACCCACTGCATCATGGCAGGGAGAGCTCTGGGGAAGGAAAAAGAGAAGGTTTACACATCAGTGAAAGCATAGGACTCAATATCTGGAGCAGAGCTTAGAAATAGTTCATTACAAGTAATAAGGGTCTTATAATTCCTTCACCCAAAAAAGAAGATCTAACTACATTACATGACAATGCATCATTCTGAGGGAGAACTTCACTGCTTTTGCAGTAGAATTCTAGCTTTCAGTTACTCTTATCATTCGCAAGGTACCTGATGGAGGAGGGACATCACACGGTTCAAGCACTAGATCACACTCTGCTTTATACTACCATTGTGGATACTGAAGCAACGACAAATAGGATGAGAGGTCACCTGCTTGTAGCATTCAGATGTTATGAAAAAGTAACTGAAAACAACAATTTAGTCAGTGTTTCTTTAAAAAACTGTAACTTAAAAGCAACTAAACTAATTTTGAGCCTTGGAACCATAACAAATCTGTATTTGCTCAAAAATAACTTTTACAGTTCTGGAAGATTCCATTGCAAATGATTGCATTTCTCTGCAATTGGACTGACTTGGGTCTGCCTCTCAAGGAGTAGATTCTTGTTGCTTCTAGCCAACAAAGCTCAGTAATAGCTTTGATCTCTTTCTATCCAAGACTACTGTTTGACTGTCCTATAGTTTAGATTCCATCTGTCCAGTTGGAATCTGAGCCAGTCTCTAAAGAAGACAATAGAGGTGTAGAAGCATGGAATTAGCTGTAGTTGGGTATACATTTTGGATTAGTTGCAGTTCAGCATGTCATTCAAATTCTAAACTGTGGTTAATCTCAACTATGCTGAGTGTATACAAGCCAGTTTCATAAGCCATGATTTGAAGATGGCTTATTTCTTGTTGATCATATTTAATATTCACAGTTTATTCACAGTATTCACAGTTTATTTGGATTTGGGCAAGCGACTAAAATGTAAATGAAAATTTCCAACCCTTTCCTTAGAACTCAACTTGCAGAGGAGGGGATAGACTAGCCTATTAGAGGTAGTGCTTCCTCAGAAGTTTGCCAAGGCTCCCCTCAAATATGCAATTCCCAGGTAAAAGTCCAAGACTTATACCAGTTACTTCTTCCTAGCCAGCTGACAAGCCTATAAGTACTTCTGATAATGCAGAATGTCTAGGGTGGCAGGAAATATCACTGGAAAACTTGTTAAGGAGAATTTGACTTGTGGACATTGACTAACATCTTCTTCCTTAACTCTGCACACAAGGAGAAGTTCACACAAAGGACAGTATCTTTGCTTCCACAAATTATGGCTCAACACTTCGGTCACAATAAAAGGGAATTTTTTTTGGACTTCTTATTGGGAGGTACACTGACATCTACAATAGGAGTAAACTTTATTTGTTATTTGCCTGAAGGGATGCTTTTCTTCCTGGTATAAAACCTGTTTGTCCTTCCTTATAACTTCCATTTTCTGCACACCTCATTCTTCTAATTGGCCTTATTATGCATTTTTATCCAGGGAAAACAGAGACCATGCTGTGTATCAGCTACTCACACTGTTGAATACTCTCAAAAATCTTGAACAGCTACACTATACATTCTGACACTGGGAAACACCTTCTGGGGAGGGGGAAGACAGAAAATTTGACAAAAGGAGATTATACACAACTTCTAATATACGGTTCCACAATCCTTTAACAGGACAGTCCCCCCCCCTATTTTCGCAAGGGTTCAGAGTGCAGATCTTTGTGAATGTAATATCTTCCAACCTTGCACCCAAGAGAACATGGGAACACACACACCTTCCCACCTCACACATCCTTCTCTCATTCCCTTATCTCCCGCCTGAGTGGGCAAGGGAAAGCAATCGTGTGCCTTGTGAATAACCAAATTTGTGAAGGTCAAACTGGAGAGAAGGTTGTAACTACAAGCCAAACATAACATTTCAAGAAGAAGTATATACTCTGAACTTCAGTATATATTCTGAATTTCCCCAGTTTTAATCATGGTAATACACCAAGAGTTTGCTAACAGCTGTTGCTGCAAGATTCACAAAATGATTCACATGAAGAGTAGAGCTCTGGTAAGCTCTTAATGAGTATGCCATTAAAATAAAATAGCAAGGAAAATATATACACACACATTTTTCAAGGCTATATGATCACCCTGAGATTCCTTGTCCTCATGTTGAGGACGGGAGAGGAGAGGCCTGGACCTGTGATCTGGGAACCCTACTTATATGCTAGGAAAAGTCTGCAGCTCTGTTTTCCTTCTTCTCCAAGAGTACCGCCTAGATCTGTTTCCTTCCCTGCAGCAACATACAGAACTTTTTGGTTCCACTCTGTTTTAATAACACCATAACTACATTTACTATTGCATTTCTCTCTGTGTATGGATTTGTTTATTTGTGCTACTGGCCCTGCTCTTCTTCCTTTAACAACAGCCTGTTTCATCATCCTTCAGAAGGGAAAACTTTCTCTACTACTCTATACTATGCTAGAAATTAAAAAAAAATCCAGCTTCTTCCTTTCAAAATGCCAGGCAGTTGCTGGAAGTGAAATGAGCAAAAGATTTGGAAGCTCTCTTCATTGTCAAGCCATCCTTTCAACTCCTTATTAGTCCTTCAAAACTGAAATTCTTCGTTTTTCATAATCATAGGAAGCTAGCTGCCTTTTGCCAAAGATTTGAAGTAGCAGGATGGTAACTAGTTGCTTTCTGCAGTAACAAGCTGGAGTGATGTTACTTGTTTGCTAGTAATGGCAAGTGTTACAATTTATAACTTTTCAGACTAATGTAGTGGAGTTTCTGCCTGCTTCTTATTATTCTATGTCTTCTGACCAGGGTTGCTAGTTTAGGATTGTCCTAGGCTCTGAGGTTTCCAGATCAAAAGCTGACACCTAAGGACAGCCCCAAGTGACATCATTACATGTTATGCCTTAAATACCAACCACAGTTGCTCACAGCTTGTCACTCAAAAGAAAGGAAACATATTTTCCTGTTTGGAAGTTAAGTCAGAAATCTTAGATAAAGGGGCTCTTCCCAGCTCAGGATTATTAGGAAATTATTAGGGATTAGTAGGAAATTAGGTAGATGGGGTGAGGAACATTTAATCTAGCCGACTTCCTCCTAGCCAGAAGGTGGAGACAAAACAGAATGGAGGGTGAGCCCTGGCACCACAACAACTGGGAGAAAAGGGAGAAGTTAACTAAGTAGTCATAGACCCTACTGGAAAATCTCTGTGAATTGCAGCCTTGCAAAACTCTAGCAAGCTGCTGCTCTAGTAGCTGAGCCGGACATTTCCACATAGCCCTTTCCTCTTGCTTGGAGCTGAGCCTACCTACTTTACTCCCTTGTATTCCCCTGAGAGATGGCTGGGCCTGGAGATCGGCAACCCTGCTTCTGACTCATTCTGTGCTGGGACAGGGAGGAGAAAGTGTCTGACAGGTAGCTGCTTTACGGCTCCTTGTGCAGAAAGCAAGGAACAGATGAGTCAGCAACAATGGATCCCATTTGAGAAAAAGGTGGGATATAAATGCAACAAACCAACAAACAAGAGGAAAGGTACATTGAAAACATGAGCTACATGATGATCTCTCTGACAAATTGTAACAGTTAACAGTGATATACTAATACCAAGTAATCCAATGAGTGCTTTTTCTGGACTGCAGCAATGGTAATAAATAATACCATCTGGAAGATCACAGTAATAAGTAAGATATCTAATTCTTTTTAAAAAATAACAATCCACAGTCTACCTTAGTCCACTGGTTTGTTTGCCAGCTTTATCAGCCTTCCACAATCCAGTGCCATCCAGATATGTTGGGCAATAGTTCCCTTCATCCCGATCATTGTCCATATTGACCTAAGCTGATGGGAACTGTATTCCAAAACATCCAAAATGGCCATTGTTTAGGGACAGCTGGTCCACCCCGACTGGCAGCTGAACATCTTAATAATATCATTCATAGCTTTGCTCAGAGAAGAAAGAAATGGAACCTAGGAATCACTGTGTGAAAGAGACAGTATTCTAGGATGAGGAAATCAGCTGGGATTTGAGTTAGAACAGACTGATCTATTTTTAGTCCTTTTCAGTTTTGTATATCTTTAGTCTTAAATCCATTCCCTCCCCCTTCCCACATCAACCTGATTTTTAAAAATTTAGACCCACCCTCATATTATTTTCTCGTATAATCTAGAAGATATTAAAACATTGGCTCCCAAAGTATGCCTTCTAAGGTGGGCATTCTGTTAATTGGGCTCAAGCAGATCAGCCTTTTTCAATCGGTTTTTAAACACTGAATCAACACATAGGTCACTCCTACTTATTGAATGAGTCTAATCTAGTCTAGTCAGGACTAAGAACTGAATTTAGGCCTAAACCGATGTTATCTTAAATCATGTATATTTGCATGCACTTTGATTATGCTTTATGAACTGAAAATTGCATCACAAACTTTGGGAAAGTTTGAAGGACAACTACGTTCTGATCTACACTTTATTATAGGAGACAAAGATCCAGCTGGTCCACAATGATAGTTAGATGGTTCCTTTATATTTGCTGTGCTGTTTTTCTGCTTCTTCCTCCTCACTCCACATCCCAAAATTGAAAGTGGGTTTCTAAATAACCATAGAAGGCACTTGCACTAGAATGTTACCGTCATTAATATACTGTTGCACTGTCAGAGAGTTATGACTCAGATGTTAAACTTCTCCTGGTACTTTAGCAGCCCAGAAGTAAATGTTAATGTGATTAGCTTTGCCATAATTACTCACAATAATTAATTATGTTAGTTTCCTTCCAAACTATTTAGGTTGAAAATGGCTCAAGTTAATGTTCTGAAAGGACATCCAGCATGGCTTGAGTGTTGGTCTATGGCCATTTCCACACTAGAGTGTTATAGTGCTATTATTCCACTTTCAACATCCTATGGAATCCTGGGGTTTGCAGTTTTGGGAGGGGCCGGGTAGCCCCTCCCAAAACTGCAAAGCCCAGGATTCCATAGGATGTTGAAAGTGGAATCATAGCGCTATAACAGGCTAGTGCAGAAATGGCCTCTGACACTGGAGCCCAGGGTTCAATTCCCCACTTGGCCATGGAAACCCTGGATGACCTTGAGTGTGTTGCACACTCTCAGCCTCAGAAAACCTCATGATAGGTTCAGCTTAGGGTCGCCATAAGCCAGAAATGACGTGCACATCATCAGCAACAATGTTCAGAAAATGAAACAGAAAAATGTATTATTTCCCCCAGAATGTTATGCCACAACTATTCTCACTGACTTAAGATAGGGTTCCCAGATCTCAGGGCAAGAGCACTGTGTTGAAATGTAGGAAAATATATATTTTCCTCTCTTGCTGATATTTTTGTTTATATGGCATAACCACAAGTTTATTTCCATGTTCATTAGAGGCCTCTCCTAGGCTATGGGAGGTCAGCAAAAATGTAGCAAAACTGAGTCTCAGTTCTGGGTGTTTTCAGTGAAAAAAATATGGAAGGCTTAGGGTCCTAGGGAGTTACAAAAATGGCACTGAGGGATAACACATGGCTCATGGGCCACAAATTTCCACACCCCTGAGCTAAGGCAGAAAACATTTACAGCAGCAAATGTTAGGCCCAACTGGGTTTGTAGTTTGGTGAGGCACTACAGGTTTTTACATACTCTCCAACTGTCCCAACCTGATAGGGACAGTTCTGATTAACCCTCTGCCATCGCACCTTTCAACCTGCTTTTAAAATGTCAGTTTTTCTCTGTTCCTCACCCTTCCCCCTCTGTCCTTGGCCTTTTTCAATTTCTGCAAACTGAGTTCAAACTGTAAAAAATACAAAAGTAGTTTGCACTCAACTCAGTGGTGGTGGGGAGAGGACAAGAAGGGGCAGAATCTTTTCAGACACTGTTTTAATTGGATCACTTGAATTAGAGTCTCTTGTAGAGAAGAAACATCACAGTGAACAGCTCATTGCCAGCTGACTGTAACCAATGCCAGCAGGTGGTAGGACTCTACAGAGCATACTTAGGGTAATCCTTTTTCTGTTTATTAAAGTCATGTGGTTTGATATCAGACTAGAAGAATGAACAAGCACCATGGACTTCAGTAGAGAAGTTGTTTGAGACACAGCCAACTGGACTTTAAAAAATAAACTTAACTGCCTTCGTGTTGGATGATAAATCCATTCGAGCAGATTAC
This sequence comes from Iguana delicatissima, assembly GCA_948472985.1. Taxonomy (NCBI): domain Eukaryota; kingdom Metazoa; phylum Chordata; class Lepidosauria; order Squamata; family Iguanidae; genus Iguana; species Iguana delicatissima. Next base: position 137,190 of record CAOKZL010002208.1, on the reverse strand, counting down.
GACAAGCATAACACAGTCCAGATTCATGGAATATTCAAAGAATATTTGGATGATGGTAATAGCTTGAGTCCTATTGGTGGCATGTTGCTGTTGCTTTCAAATTATTTCTGACTGAAGGCTCATCTAAGGTGAACCTATCACAGGGTTTTCTTGGCAAGACTTGTTCAGAGCCTTTGCCTTCATGTGAAGCTGAGAGAGTGTGACTTCCCCAAGGTCACTCAATGGTTTGCCACTGCTGAGCAGAGACTCAAAGCCTGGTCTCCAGAATCACAGTGCAATCAATACTCAAGCCACTATACCACACTAGCTCTTTGTTGGTCACATACCCCAGCTTGAACACTTTTATGTCCAATGGTTGTAGTCTTTAAGACGCAGTGCAAAGGCTGCATCCTGTTGATGGCTGTCCATGTGGAATTCCACCAGCATAACCATTGTGTTATCTAATGGCTGCATAACTGCATCTCCTAAGGACACTATAGCTCGCATTCTGTTAATAATGCCATAGCATGCATAAATCATGCTATGCATGTGGGATTAATTATTTGCCATAGTGCAATGGATGCGTTCTGCTGACACTTGTGGAAGTAGAGCTGTGCATACAGCAACACACTCTGCAGTGGTAGCACATTGCAGTAATGCCTTACACACTGTGCATTATAATTGTGCAGTGTTCATCACACATTGCAGAACAGCATCCAGTCATTGATATGTATTGCACAGGGTTGCTATTCTGCATGGGGGATGCATACAGTTTGCATAGTATATCTCCTCAAGCAGGTATTGATACAACACTGAGGGATGCTGGACTGCAGCTTTTGACTGAGGACTCTATCAACTACTACAAATCAGAACCATGTTCTTATGATGCAAGTTGTGCAATCAGTTCCACAATGATATGGTCATATATTCAGGCAGTGTAGTACTCACACAGCATGGCTATCCTGGTGCAACACGGGAGAGGGCCTTCTCAGTGGCTGCTCCCAAGCTCTGGAACTCCCTTCCCAAAGAGGTCAGACTGGCACCCTCCCTGCCTACCTTCAGGAAACAGTTAAAGACATTCCTATTCCAGCAGACACTTAATATGTAATCTGTATATAGAATGGTGCTGGTTATTTTAATTGCTATTTAATTGTTTTCTATGCTGTTTTCAATATATATTTTAACATTGTTTTAATCATTACTGCTGCATAACCTGTGTTTTAACTTCTGTATATTACAGTTTTTAATTATGCCTTTCTAAGTTTGTAAACAGTTCGAAGTTCCCTTGGGAGAAAAGTGGGATAGAAGTAACGATGATAACAACAACAGCAACAACAACATTTATAACATCAAGTTTCCCATCATTTGCCAAATGTATGAACTAACTCGACTGAACAGAATGATCTTTGACTCACATAAACTGCTCTAAACAGGCTATCTGTGGCCATTCATCCATGCTGAATGGACCATGCAAATGATACCATGATTGTAATTAAATGATTGTGGTCAAACACATACACAAATGGACCAGCCTTTAGTACTGGAGTGAGCAATTTGGGGGAGCGGGGAGAGGTGTTTTTTACCCCCATGCCCCAGCCCTAGCGAATCATACTGGCACATCCTAGGTGACCCAGAAGTGATACAACATCACTTCTGTTTTCATTTTTGGCTGAGAATCAGCTGTTTCCCTAGGTACTGGGAGTACTGGACGTTATGTGAGGGAACAACCCAATTTGTTTTGCTTTTGCATAGTGTTGTGACAGCTGTGTTGTTTGGGCAGTGTTTTTTCACTCTTCTATATGGGGAAGGGTCCACTGGCTTTGGGGTTGGCTTTGAGGTGCACAAAAGGAGGTTTGGGAGCACATGCAACCCGGTCAATCATAATAGCTCACTGAATTGGTATGAAAGTTCTAGTTCATAATGTAAATGAATTAATCTAGTTCATAATGTAAATGTTGACTTTCCAGGTGGTTGTTGCAGTCTCCACTGCTTTCCTCATTTGTTGCATTCACCAGCAACCTGTGCTGCTCAAAAATGCTGGCATCACCATGGGGAACAGACCTCGTCTTTTTTTTCCTTTCCAGAAGGAAAAGTGACACTCTATCCAGAATGCTGGCAAGACTTTAAGGTACCAGAAGGCACTCTGGCACTTTATGTACCACAGAGAGATACTGCTGTTAAATTTTATGGGCAGCAGCTAACACCACAGGTACTGGGCCACAGTGGATTCTCAGAATCCAGCACGGCTCCTACGCCCTCCTCTACTGAAACTGTCCACCCCTACATCAGCTCGATAACCAAAGGAGGTATATGATTCTGTTTGCCACCCATGAACAGATCCTTTTCTCCCCTCTAACTAAACAATATGAGATCTCTTGCAGTTAAAAACCTGTCACAAATGTAGTCTGTTGCTACTGCATTCCTGTGGCAGCTGCATAGCCACCAGAGACTCCACAACAAAGTTCTGACCAAGGTCAACCTGTCTTCACTTATGATATTTGACAAGAACACAGCTGGAGGTAATTCAGCTCCCAGCAATTACAATAGCTCAGTCTGCCTTCCTGTACAGAGCATATGTCATCTCCTTTAATAAGTCCCACATCCAACACATAGCACTTCCCCTCTAGTGGGAAGCCAGTCCTGAATTGATACATTCCTGCACTGTTGGACACATTCCCCTTGACTGAACAATCAAGACTAGGAGCCAAAAGTGACATGGTTAACCATGCAGCTATGAAATGGAGCACTGATGTGAGAATTCAGGAAACTGAAACTAGCTAGCTCAGGGACTGATGGTTACGTGCCACTGAGCAAACAAGAGCTGCATAAAGAAGCACGGAGCGGGGGGGGAGACTAATAATGAGATAATTGACACAAATTGAGTGATGGGGAGCAAAAATGGATTATATTTTATCTAATTAGAATAGCTCAATAAGAACCTGAAGGCAACTCAAGGCCCTGCTTTGCTGTTATGAAACCAGTTCTTAAAATTTTGTTGTGAAAGTCTCCAAAGAAAACAGTACTTTTCTGAGGGTTGGGAGATTTTTATTTTTCACTTAAGTTTTTAAATGCCAAATTATTTAATTCAATTTCACATTTCCTAATCCAACACATGAACTGAAACCCAGTAACACTTTGATATTCATGATTGCTCCAAATACTGTGATCCAATATGTAAGTCTATGTATAAGTGCCTATATTATAGGAATGTGCACATAAAGACACAAACATTAGTGAAAAGAGCATGCAAATCACAGCTCAGTTTTTTGATTACACCTCACAGAATCTTATAGTGGATAGGGCTACTAGCCTTGCTGGCAGGAGATTCTACAACTTTTCCGAGTAACTTTTCTAAGATCTGTTTGAAATGGGATTTGAAGAATACAGAAAGCTATCTTTTTTAAAAAAAAAAATAATCCAGCTCAGTCTGGGTCAGTGTTTCAAAGAACTGGTGATAATACAAGGTCCTTCTTTAGCTCGTCAGCATAAGAAACAAACAAGTTAGCAAATGCATCCTGCACGTCTGAGAGTATGTTTGAGTGTTTGAATTAGGGAGGTGAATTCAAATCTTCTCTGATCCATGAAGCTCACTGAGTCACCTAGAACACAAGTATCTCTCAGCCTAAATAGTTGTTATGAGGATAAAACAAGTGAGGCGGGAGACGATGAACTCTTTTGAAGAAACAGGATTATGAACATATTTAAATAATAATGTTGGGAAGCAAGCTGAGTGAGCAGCTTCTATGATTTGAGAGAGCAAGATTATTTCACTTTCTGGCTAGGCCTGCCACACATCCTGAAGAGGTCAGTCCTTTGTTGGAAGGCATCCTCTATTTGAAAGGCTGTTTAGTCCAGGGACCATTCCACAACTACAAAACAACTATAACACCATGATTCCATATTAACTAACCTAACTGCATTCTATGGAATCCTAGGGTTTGTAGTTTCTTGAGGAACTAGAGCTCTCTGGAAGAGAATTCTAAATTCTTGTTCTACATCTTCAAGTAGTTTCTGACTCATGGTGACCCTAGGTTGACCCTTTCAAGAGGTTTTCTGGGGCTGAGAGTGTGTGATGCACACAAAGTCACCCAGTGGGCTTCCATGGCTGAATGGGGAATCGAACCCTGGTCTCCAGGGTTGAAGTCCAGTGTTCAAAACACTACATGACACTGGCTCTTATACCCCTCCCTAAACTGCACAACTCAGGATTCCTCAGGATGCTGATATGGCAAATGAAGAAGGCAATCATAGAACTATAACTGTACAGTGTGAAAGAGCCCTAGACCTGATTTAAAGATGAAGAAACATAAGAAGGAAGTTGGGGACTTGAAGTTGTCCACCAACAATTAATATCAGGCTATCAAACTCAGGTCAGATGGATTACCTCACAGTCTTCCCTTCTATTTTCATTCTTATTTAAATTTTTTGTTGTTAATTGCTGTCAAGTTGGCTTCAATTTATGGTGACCATAAGGATGAGAGAACTCCAAGTCACCCTATCTGCAACCACCCTACCCAGGTCTTGCAGATTCAGGGATGTGCCTTCTTTGAGTGAGTTTATCCACCTGGAATGCAGTCTTCCTCTTTTCCTACTGCCTTCTACCTTATCAAGCATTGTTGTCTTTTCTAGTGAGTCATGTCTTCTCATGATATGATCAAAGTATGACAGCTTCAGTTTAGTCAACTTAGCTTCTAGGAAGAATTCAGGCTTGATTTGCTCCAGGACCCATTCATTGGTCTCTTTAGCAGTCCACATATCTGTAAAATTCTTTTCCAGCACCACATTTCAAATGAATTGTTTTAAATGATAGCCATTCTATTTTAAATTGGCAACTATAGATATACATTACTATACAATTCACATGCAAATTTCTACCCTCTTTTATAGTCTTACTCCCTTACTCTTGAGGATCAACTACCCACATCAATGTCAGCTTGGGTATAAGATTAATTCCACTCAAATTCTAAAGTTTTCCATGAAAAAAAAGAGACTGTACTTTTATAACTGAAACTTGAGGAGTTGAATTTTGAAAATAGAGGATCAGTCATCCTTTAATGAAACCATCACACATTCATAACTATGCTTCGTTTGCTTCCAGAGTCACCATAAATCATTTTTTAAGAAAAAATTTATTCTGCATACTAATGTCATAACATCATAAAAGAATGGTAGGTTTTATACTCATGCAGAATCCTCTTTTAGTTCTGCTACCTAAAATCCTTTTCTCTCTTTCTGTGCCCCTCAATGTGGAAATAAATTGAGATGAAATGAAACTTTTGAAGTAAATAGATAGTACTGGTGTGGATAGACCAATAGTCAGATCAGGTACAAGGCAGCTTTCTATGTTCCCATTGAATGCTTAACAATGTGACAAGGTATGCTTAAAACTTGGGCTCCTTAAACTTTACTCAGCCATTCACATGAAAGAGAACCAGGCCATGAACACCATCCCCATCCCCCAGAAGTCTCTGGCCATGTCTGCACTAAACTGTTATAGTGCTATTATTCCACTTTCAACATCCTGTGGAATTCTGAGGTTTGTAGTTTACCGAGGTCAAAGAGCTCTCTGGCTGAGAATTCTAAAGATTCCTCCCTAAACTGCAAAGCCCAGGATTCCACAGGATGTTGAAAGTGGAATAATAGCACTATAACAGTGTAGTGCGGAAATGGCCTAAGAAACATAATTAAATGGCCTTTAGTTTCACTGAGCTCACTAAAAACACAGAAAAGGAAAACTATAACTTTGTGGTCAACTTGTAAAAAATCATATTCCCTTCCCCACATCACTCTTACTGTACTTTTCTCCTGGAACCTGAGCTGTAAGGGTACATATAATATACATTTACAATACATGGATACTTCTTTTTATATAGGTCTGGTTTTAAAGCAAGTCCTAGTGTCATACCCCTTACATTCCATCAGAAATTTTCTTGGAAATTAAAGCTGTAGCATATAACCCAAACCAGTCTGGGGCATTAGAGCAATTGATAGCTAGTTGGTCTTGGGCATCTTGTGCCCTATTGACTTTTGCTAGTAGCCATTCATTTGATACATGGCTTGCTACTCTCAGGCCTGTTTTCTCCTCTCTGGAATTGTCTTGGAGCCTTGTCTCTACACTTCTTAGACAAGTCTAGTCACACATGCAAAACCATCCTTTCATGATTGCTACTGGCATGTCAGCATGCATACACAATAGCTTTGGGGGTTGCTATACCAAGACTGGAGTCTTTCTCCTGTCCTGTCTTTGAATAGATTTCCTAAACAATCAGCATGTGTTTTTTTTTTCTCTTTCTACTATACTATCTTTATTCCTGATCAGTAGCCATAAGATTACAGTCTTATCCTACAGTACTCTGCTAGTATATACACCACACGTTATTACAAGATTATCCTGTGCCTGTGATTTTGCCTAACTAATGAAATAGGGAGAGTCTTATTTTCCAAAAATGGAAATGAGGGTCATATCATGGCAATGCTACTTCAAGGCACCATTGTTAATTCATCGGTTGTGCTGCTTTCACATATTTGAAGCTTCACACCCTGCATTACTGTAGTTGTCTTAAGCCTTCAGAGGCAAAAACACGTTTCTCTGACGAGGCTCAGTAAACAAAAGATGGACCGGGCAGATCTCCAAGGCTCCAAACTGCTCATCACCATCAGTTTTCCTTCACTCTTTAAAGTCACTTTATCAAGCAGTAATATATTCTACATGACAGTTGCTTAGCTACCAGAACTCTCATTTCAGGAAGCTTTACAATTGTAACATCTTGCCAAAGGTCAGAGCCCACTGAATGATCCTTCCATCACTTTAAACCCACCTATCCGCCCAACTCTTCATAATTCATTCTTTTACCAGCTCAAATCAAGATTGGAGAAAGTTTCACAGCAGCTGTATCTCTGCTTCAACCCAAGCATGATGAGTCTTCCCAAACACAAAGCTACTGTTTTATTTTTCTGCAAAAGTAATTCTATGGATCTTCTAAAAATTTGTCTATGAAATTTAATTTCAGGCAACACATGAGATTTCCAGAAGTCTTAAATTGCAATTTCCCTGTTTCACCGCCCCAACAAAGAACATGTAGTGAATTTGAATTAACAGTTCTCAAATGAACAACAGGAGGGGAAAAACCTCTCAGTGACAATAAAAATAAAAAATACTTTCTTTTATATAATTTTTTTAAATAAAATGTCTGCATCTGTTCCTACTATGCAAAATCACCCGAAGTCCATAGCAAATCTTAATGAGTTTTGGTTCCCAAAATCTCAATGAGGTGTTATCATTTTTTAATGGGGCTTGGCATGACTCTTGTATCTCATCTATTTTTTGTTGTTATTCTTTGAAAGGTGGCTACTGCATCAGTAGGGTGGTGACTCTGTTCTGTGTTTAGACTTTAAAGGAGCTAACCAAAGAGCTAAACCTTAGGTTTAATACCCAGGATAACTCCTGTAAAGTCAGAAGCAAAACCCAGTCTATTAACATGGAAGCACCAGACACCATGGGCTATAGCAAGAAGGAACTATAATGATACTATGATAGCCTATACGCTTTTACTAGAATTGTTGATGTTGTTGTGTGCCTTCAAGTTGTTCCAACTTATAGAGACTCTTAGGTGAACCTATCACAGGATATTCTGGGGCGGAGTATGTGTGTGACATTCCCAAGGTCACCTAGTGGGTTTACATGGCCAGGCAAGGAATTGAAGCCTGGTCTCCAGATTGTAGTCCAGTGCTCAGACCACTACATCACACTGGCCCCCTTGAGCTCTTTTAAACCCTATGATTAGAACCATAGATTCACAAAATCATATGGTTCAAAAGAGCCTAAGGGATATCCATTCCATCCTGCAGCTAGTTGAAGAATACACAGCTAAAGCTGAAGAGCAGTCTCCAACATCTGCTTAACAATTTCCAATGAAGGAAAGTTCACCAATCACCAAGGAGTCTACCCCAGTGTCAGACAGCTCTAATTGACCTACATGTTATCCTGCAGCTGGAACTCTAAATAAATGCAAATTTCAATTTTAAACTACACAGTAACAAAAGTAACTTTTTAAGAGTCTGTTACATCTACATCTATCTTTCTGGGATCCAGCATAGTGCAGTGGTTCAAGTGTTGAACAAGAACTTCAAGAACCAGAGTTTAAATTCTTGCTTTGCCATAGGAACTCACAGGATAACTCTGAGCAAGTTACATTCACTCATCTTTAAAGGAAAGTTATTAAAAGCTTCTTCTGGATAAATATTGCTAAGAAAATTCTAGGAGAGGGTCACCATAAGTTGGGATCAACTTAAAGGCACATATCAACAATCTGTCTGTCTGTCTGTCTGTCTGTCTGTCTACCCACCCACCCACCCATCCATCCATCCATCCATCCATCCATCCATCCAACAATTGGTCTACCATCTCACTATCCTAGACAAGCAACTTTGGAGTCTAAATTTCAATTAGCCAACCTACAGCCTTGCTGGGAAACATGGTTGAGTCTTAAAAGGCCATCAGCCTAAGAGATTATCAGATTAAAGCACCACATGTGCACTTTTGTTCTGTATACCTCTGCCTAACAGGCTGTTATAAACATTTCTTTTCTCAAGGTTTAGTCTCTTTCACTCTGCATAATTACATTACACTGATACCACTTTAACTTCCAAGGCTTCCTGTTATGCAATCCTAGCATTTGTAGTTTTGTGAAGTATTTAATTCACAAATGGAATCATTGAATCATAGAGTTGGAAGAGACCACAGGGGCCATCAAGTCCAACTCCCTGTTATGCAGGAACACACATCAGAACATTCCCAACAGATGGCCATCCAGCCTCTGCTTAAAAACCTCCAAAGAAGAAGACTCTACCACACTCCGAGGCAGCATATTCCACTGCTGGACAGCTCTGACCATCAGGAAGTTATTCCTGAGGTTCAAGTGGAATCTCCTTTCCTGCAGCTTAAATCCATTGCTTCTTGTCCTAGTCTCTGGAATGGCAGAGAATAAGCCAACTGTCTCCTCAACATGACATCCCTTCAAATACTTAAACATGGCTATCACGTCCTCTCTTAACCTTCTCTTCTGCAGGCTAAACATACACAGCTCCCTAAGCCGTTCTTCATACGGCATGACTTCCAGACTCTTCACCATTTTGGTTGCCCTCCTCTGGACACGTTCCAGCTTGTTGATATCCTTCTTGAATTGAAGTGCCCAGAATTGGACACAGTATTCCAAATGAGGCCTAACCAATGCAGAATAGAGTGGTACCATCACCTTCCTCGATCTAGACACCATATTCCTGTTGATGTGTTGGCTTTCTTGGCTGCCACATCACACTGCTGACTCATGTTCAGCTTGTGATCTACCAAGACTCCTAGATCCCTTTCACACATACTGCTATTCAGCCACATGTCCCCCATTCTATATTTGTGCATTCTATTTTTTTTATTTTATTTTATTTTTTGCCTAAGTGCAGGACCTTACATTTCTCTCTGTTGAAATTCATTTTGTTAGCTTTGGCCCAGCTCTCCAATCTGTCAAGGTCATTTTGAATTTTGATCCTGTTCTCTGGTGTATTAGCAACCCCTCCCAATTTGGTATCATCTGCAAATTTGATCAGCATGCCCTCCACTCCTTCAACCAAGTCATTGATGAAGATGTTGAACAGCACTGGGCCCAGGACAGAACCCTGTGGCACCCCACTATTCTCTGCCAGAGACTTCATCAAATTTGACAATGCAGGATTGCACCGCGTGCCAGATTGCACTGCATGCAGCCATAGCAGTTAAAGTGGTATCAAAGCACTATAACTGTGCAGCATGAAACATATCTTTCACTTCATTTTAATTCAGTCAAGTAGTTAGCTCCTCCTTGAGGTTCCCTTTTACTCTGAATAAGTAAGGTGTCAGTCCTCTCATTTCCTCAGTCCTGAGGCTACCCAAAATGGCAGACTGCCTTGTACTTTAAGAGCGCTTGTAGTTTTGTATCCAGTGTTTTATCTTTGAATCCCCATCTGTCTAGGTCATGATAATCCCTCTAACTATTCATTAATCATATCCAAATTTAATTCAATTCATTGCTTCTTGCTTAGAGTCCTTACCTAAACAATACATTTTCACATCTTTACACCTTTTTTTTTCTCTGTTCCTCATCTAACATGTCAATGAAACAGTTTTAATCAAAGCATGATTCATTTTCCAATCACTTGTACTCAGTTCTTCCTCCCTCCTAGTACTGGGCTAGTACATTTTTGTTGTTGCTGTCAATAAATATACTAGTTCTTTATGTAATTCTGATCTGGTTCCATCTCTCTAATCCAACAAAAATCTTGCAGGATTCAAAAGAACAAAATTCTGACAGTCCTTCCATAACATACATTAAAGCAATATCTGTCAAAATCTTCCAACTGTCAGTGCTTTGTAAGAGACATCATCTACATTGGGCCGTTAACAGTCTTTTTCTAAAATCGCAGGCTCAGACCAGGTGTTACCTCAAAGCACAATCACAGTTAAAATCCTACCCACAGTAATCAGAGAGACAATATATGAGTGTTAGTCTATGACTACCCCAGTTGTTTCCATAATGTAGATGACTTATCATTTGTCACAGTTAATTCCTGCCTTCCCTCCAAGCAATTCAGAAACATTTATGTAGGGTTCTCACTCTCCCCCCCCTTGAAACAGCCCTGGGAGGTTGTTGTGATGCCACAGAGCTGGAAAAGGTAGAGGAAAGAATAAGGGGAATAAATGAACAAAGAGAATGAGCAAATCCCGTATGTAAAGGTCCCTTATTTGGGGCTTTTTATCTTGAAAAATTACAGTAGACAGAACAGAAGTGTGTAAAACTGAGTATAGTGTGCAGGAACTATAGAGAGAGACATCCCACACACACACTTTATAATACAGTCATGCAGTGAAGCTGAATGGTGTGAAATTCAGGACAGACAAAGGAAAATACTTCTTCATACATCTATTCAAAGCATAAAAGTCATTACCACAAAATGTAATGATGGCCACCACTTGGACCACTCTAGAGGGAGTTTAGACAAATTCACAGAGAATAAAGTTATCAAAGGCTTATAGTAATGATAGGTATAAATTACCTTCCACACAGAGGACAGTATGTCTCTGCATACCAGTTTCTGGGAACATAATCATGAGCATGCTGTAGCACTCATAGGCTGAGAACCTGCATTGCTTCAATGGAGTGTAAGTGGCCACCAGCAGAGTTACACTTGGTGTTAACTACCATCAAGTTGACTTTGGCTTATGGTGACCCTAAGAGACCACTGAGTCACTCTGTCATCAACAGCCCTGCTCAGGTCTTGCAAATTCAAATCTGTGACTTCCTTGATTGAATCTATGAACCTGTAACACAGTCTTCCTCTTTTCCTACTACCTTGCACCTTGCCAAGCACTGTTGTCTTTTCTAGTGAGTAATGTCTTCTCATGATATGTCCAAATTAGGACAGGCTTAGTTTAGTCATTTAGGAGAGATAGTGCATGATTTCCTCTTCTTATGTGTTTTCAAGTTGTTTATGATTTATGGTGACCTTAAGGCCAACCTATCACAGGGGTTTCTGGGGTTGAGAGAGTGTGATCTGTGCAAGGACACCCAGTGGGTTCCATAACCAAGCAGAGAACTGATCTGGTCTCCAGGGCCATAGTTCAACATTCAAACCACTACTCCACATCTTCTCTCTTGATTTGCTCTAGACCCCATTTATTGTCATTTTAACAGTCTACAGAACTCTTCTCCAGTACCACATTTCAAATGAACTGATTCTCTTCCTATCAGTTTTCTTCAATGTCTTACAACCATATATAGAAATTGGAAATACAATAGCATAGACAGTCCTCACTCAGTTATTCAATGAGATATCTTTACACTTGAAAATTTTACCTAGTTCCTTCATAGCTGCCCTCCCAAGTCCTAGTCTTACTCTGATTGCTTGACTGCAATCTCCATTCTGATTAATGGCTGAGCCAAGGGATGGAAAATCTTTCACTTTCTCTATGCCTTCATTGTCTACTTTAAAGTTATGTAAAGTTATGTGGTCATTAATTTTTATTTACTTAATGTCCAGCTGTGGATCTGCCTTTGCACTTTCTTCCTCAACTTTCTTCAGTAGTCTTTCCAAATTTTTGCTATTTTCTGCTACTACTTAACTGTTGATGTTCCTTCCACCAATGTTTATAACCCCTTCTTCCTAAGATTCTAATGCATCTTTACATAAGATACGTTCAGCATACAAGTTAAATAAATAGGATGATAAAATGCAGCCTTGCATACCCCTCTTGCCAACTGGAAATCACCCTGTTTCTCTATATTCTGTCTTAACAGCAGTCTCTTGCCCTGAGTAGAGGTTACATATCAAATGTTGTGAAAACCCCCATTTCTTCACATAACTCTTATACTGAATACCAATTTAGTGCAACATATTTAGGTCAGTGGTCTATGAGCATGGCTGTCAACCCAGTGTGAAATGTGTCAGAAAAAGTTGGACCAAACCTCAAGAAAAATACTTTGTGATGTAAGTGTAAATGTCATGTTGCTTTAATTGCTTTAATTGTTAAGTGCACCAGTGGAAAGGAATGTGACTCGAGCTAGTTTGTGCTGAGTCATGCTGACGAGCACCAGGTGCAGACAATGCAAGGGCTGGCCAGGATTTCCTAGGTGTCTATATAAAGGTAGCACAATCCCAGCCAACAACTGTATATGTTGCTGGAGGCTCTGCTGGAAAGAGCAAGCTAGAAATGCTGGAATGCCATCTGGACTTTGTAAATATTGTATTTGTAACAAAGAATAAAGAGCCTCCATATTGGAAGATTATAAGTGGAGTGGGTGAGTGTTACTGGCTTAGTGCATTTACTGCTAAGGTATTCTCTGCTGCTCGGCACGCTTCCATAGCTGTGCATAGCTATCTCTGCTTATCTATGTATTTTTCTTGGCTGACTTTTCTTTATTTTTCCCCTTGTTCTCGGGACAAAATGTGCAATTGGCAGAGGCAATGTTTATATATAAGGTGTATTCATATGCTGCTATGTGTACTTTAATGTATAATGGTCCTGAATGCAAAACTCTGCCTATGCTGCAGTCAGTTGGATGCAACCTTTACACATCGCTTTACAAAATCATTAACAGGATACCAGCCAAATGCTGCTTATGGCCTTCTTAGAGGCATTTGTTTGGACATTATTGGAATGAGCTGTTGTTTAAGACAGTCTTTAGTCTAATCCAGTTAAGATCTTCCTATATTCCTAGGTCATTGGAGACATCATGTCTGAATGGAAGCTAAAAATTCCTGTTTCCTCATCGAACACTTCTAGTCATTGTAGCAATCATTCCTCTGTTACAAGCAGCATTACTTAATCATTGTCTTCAAGTCTAAAAATGTCAACTCTGTTTTGGAGCACCTAGTGCAAAAGAAGATGTAAGAATCTTTGAAAATACAGCAGATGTATATACACCTTTGGGAATCTGGGCCAGAGCAAATGCCTATAGAGATATCACCTTTGCCTGCTCTTATAAATTAGGAAGGATCAAATACATGAGGGCTGCAACTGGATCAGCTTTCTGGGTCTGCTAGCCAAAAGTTAGGAAAATTTAAAAAAGAACTACTTGAAAGTTCAGTATCAGTAGGAGAAAGTAGATGTTTTTCAACTGGGATGTGTATATGACCCAGTGGGCTGCAATGATTATTTAAAGGTGCAGATGCCATAAAGTGTCCATCAACGGTCCGTCAACACTATCATATTTTCCGTTAGTGCCAATATATGGGCTATGACTTCTCTTCCACATCAACAAGAAGAATCTTTGGTATGATCTAGAGGTGCTTCTGCCTTTGCTCTGAAAGCTGTTTTCGATAACATCAGTTGTTCACAAGGTCACTGTGTGTGTTTTCAAGGACAATGACCTATTCTTCTCCATAACCAGTATTATGTTCTTTAGGAGGAAAACTGATACAAAAGAGAACTTTCTTTTCCTTGCTCCACCCTCCATATAACATCCCTTCAAATATTTAAACACAGCTATCATGTAACCTCTTAACCATCTTATCTTGAGGATAAAGATACCCAGCTTCCTAAGCTGCTTCTCATGGGGAATGGTTTCCAGGCCTTCTACCATTTTGGTCATTCTCCTCTGGACATTTCCATCATACCAATATCCTTCCAGGACTATGGTGCCCAGAACAGGACACAGTGTTCCAGGTGGGGTCTGACCAAAGCAGAATAGAGTAGTACTATTACTTCTCTCGATCTGGACACTATACTCCTATTGATACAGCCCAGAGTTACATTGGCTTTTTAAGCTGCCGCATCACATGTTCATGTTCAGCTTGTGGTTGACTAAGACTCCTAGATCCCTTTCACATGTACTGTGGGTAAATATAATTGTGTTATTTCTTGGAATCATTTGCCTCAATCCCATTGTTAATCCTTAACTAGAACAGACCCATTGAATCAACTGGATTTACTTAGTGCTAAATCACCAATTAATAATGGGTTCTACAGATCTACTCTACTTGGGAGTAACCAACAGGATTCTGGCCATCAGTTGTGGGAATCAGACAAAATAAGAAGGAAGTGCCCAATGGAGTGTTGCCATTCATGTAGTCCTTGCAAACTGCTGTGGCATGCCATGTGGGGCCAGGCTCTATTTATTAATGCAGAAAAGAGCTTTTAGGAATCTCCTCCTCTTGCCTATCCATGGTAACTGGCATTTCTTATTTGTGCTCCCTTAGAATTACTAGACCTCAGGGACTAGCACTATCAGCCCAAAACAGACATGGTTTACTGGCTATTGAACCGTGTCTTAGGAAATGCCTAGAGACTTCTTTTCCTTTTTTTTCTGCCTTGACTACAATGATGCTCCTGTATTCTACATTTGCTTTGGTGCTCAAGGAGGAGAAAAAAAGCAAAGCCATTTTTCATTCAGAGCAGGACAGATGAACTGTGCCCTTATAATTCCCATCTACATTAGAGAAACAGCTTTGCGGCAAGTGGGACTGTGTGCGTCAGTACACAGTGTCAGCGCCAGCTCTTTTGTTATAAGCGTGCAGTATCCTGTCATACTCTATCAATGGACATGCCTATCTGCAGGGTCCTTATGACTGAATGCGTATATATCTGTCCTCCATTGGAACATCTGCCTAATTCACACTTGGAGGATCATTGTCTAAATATGTGTACTTAGCAACTAAAAAAGGCTTGAGTCAGAGGTAGCAGATGTCAGGCCAGCGGTTCCCAATCTTCAGCCTCCAGATGTTGTTGAACTTCAAGTGCCGGAAGCCCCAGGCAGCCTGGTGAAGTGTCAGATATTCTGGGTTATTCTGGATCATCCACATCTGCAGACTCAAGATAAGGAAGCACTGTCTTAGGAAACCCATCTTTGTCTTTTACAGAGTAGCTGAAATGGCCAAAGTTTCATGCCCTGAGCATGACTGAACATCACCAAGTCCTGATTTTCTGAAAGTCCCAACTCGAAATCAGCTTAGAAAAAAGGGTTTGACATTCTGATCATGCTTGCTGAAGGATTCCGAGTACTTCAGTCCAAAAAAGAATTTTCCAGCTTTTTCTGGGAGTAAAGAATTCAAATCATAATTTTTTAAAGCCTGAAGGTGTCTTGAAGGTCATGTTGTCTAACTCCCTATAAAGTATAGGGTGTAAACAGAGCAACTCTGATATGTGCTCATTTAGGAGGGGATAATCCTTCCTGTCCTCACTTCAGAAGCTGGCGTCTCCCTTCTCCCTGTCCATATTGCTACACTGTTATGGGACATTCTGGTTGTTCTTTATTGCTCTGATTACAAAATCTGGCCAGCATCTATAGTCTTATTGGGTTGGATTCAGACTGATGCAGACTGACAGCATACCCATGGAAATCAGTAGAACTCAAGTTAGTTGTTACTAGCTTATGTCTCACTGGTTTCAGTTAGCTTCCTCTGAATGAGAATCATCCTATATTCACCCTATTTATTTGAAGTTTAGGATTAGCAAATGAAATGTCCCCATATTGTATCATCCTGGCAACTAATATTCTATCAAAATGTTCAAGTTTTTCTGCACATAAGTGTTAAACATCAGAGCAGAGAAAGGCAGAATGAGATGTGTGGTATTTTGAATGACTTACTCTTATGGTGGGTGGGTGATGATGAGGGTATTCAGGGAGAGCATCATAGACTATTTTTAAAGTCAAGATCCTCTGACAATTTATGCATGATTATTCATTAGGATCTGTACTACATTCATTAGGAACAGGATCAAGTTCCAGACAGAAGAGATACAATTAAATGATGCAAGGAAAGCCTTTAAGGCTTACATGTATTCCAACCCCGGCTAGTAGCTGAACTTTGATCTTGTTCTATTTTCTCCAAATAATATTTCAAGAAGGTGTGGGAAATAAACTAATCTCTCAAGGGAGGAGAAACAAATTCCTGCAGCAACTCTGAACTACTAGAAAATAAATACATATATACATATATGTATGTATGTATGTATGTATGTATGTATCTATATTTTCGCAAGAAATGCCCATGTTGATTGTGCATCACCTGTACGGTACAATCAGGTTCAAAGGAAAGATTCCTTAAAGAGAATGCTAATTGGCTCTTTGGGTTTTTCTGTTATTAAAGAGCAAAAGAATGAGGGTTTAACAAAACTTCCATCCTTTGAAAGAATGAAGATATGTAGCAAGAAATATTGGGATTCTCACATGCACGTACCTCACTTGGGCTGGCCCTGTCTTCAAGGAGAGTGTGAAAAAGACCATATATGGCAGATGGAGGCACAGGGAGAGATGGGAAGGTGCTAAAGAACAGAGCTACGTGTGCCCGTGTGCCATGTACTTTGCCTTGTACCACTTAAGCTACCATTGTTCTCAAATGTGGTGGAGAATATTCCAAGCTGATTTAAGACTTATCTGACAATCTGCTTACATTCTTACATGGAATCAGTGAGGGCAACAGAAATGTAGCTATGGGAAAACCAAATGAGGACATTAGCCCTCCAAGTAAGAATTCTGCCCTCAAAGAATTTTTTCTTCAATCCCCAAATGCCTAGCATTTCAGAGAGCGTGGCACTGAAAATGGTTCACACCCAGAAATCTGCTGTGTTCACATTCCCTTGGTAACTTTGCCTCTCCCCCTCATTTGTTACAGGGGGAATGCCTAAACTGTATTTCTAAATGCTCAGAAGTTTTAAGTTAAACACAGTGCTAGAAATCTGGGGGCTGAAAAAACCCACAATGAATGGAAATTTCATTGGGGGGGTGGGCAGAAAATGTCTTTAGGCTGTCCTGTCTACATCAACAGCAAGTTTAAGAAATATTCCTTCTGCTGGGAATAGAAACTGTCATTCTGTAAAAAGGAGTACAGAGTCTGAAGACACCATACACACCTATGTTTCCCAGAACTCTCTAGGTGAAAACCCTGACAGCTTAAGTGTTATAAGAGGAGAATAAGTTTCTGATGTAGTAGAGCTGCACTTTTTTTGCTCATCAGTTTCTAATGATTTGCAACTAAGTGTGCAATTCTCTATTTGAAAGTGACATTTGAGGTGACATGAAAGCTCCATTCTATGGTACTTAATCTGCTCTTTCCAGTACGCCCAGGAAGAAGAGTGACCCTCTTCTGCCTGACAGGAAAAAAAAAAAGCTTCACTCTAGTCAATATTGCTTTGGTCTTCATCTACTCTCTTTATTAAGTGAACACTCTCAAGAGTTCACAGTTTTGGCCATCACAGATTAACTAGCTTGCTAAACAATCAACAGTTACCAATCACAGGAGATGGAAAGATAGCCTAGATGTTTGCTGCTGTTCAACTTCCAGTTCCTGTCTGTATGTTTTTTTAATCATTGGAAAGATCAAATAAATACGTTGAACAAAATGTAATCTGCATATTTATCCTGGGCTCACAGGCTGGGCTAGAACCAGATTTAGTCATACTTTGAGTAAAGCAGATGGAAACCAATGGCTAACTTCAGTCCCACTAATTTATAAGTCCTCTCTAAGAATGACTGAATATGGACTGAACCCATTGATTCCTATATGCAATGCCGGTCATTCTGGATTATTTGGCCAATGCTTCACCACATAAAGGATATTACCACAAGAATCCACATCTGAACCTCAGTAGCAAATAAGGACAAATGTTTATCAGTATGGAAGAAAAAGAGGAAAATAATATTTGACAATAACCATTAGCTGAAATCTTCCATGGAGGTTATGCAGCGCAAGCCTCTGTATGTGGAGTCATGGAATTGTGCTATGCACCCCTTGTCCTGCATGGCAGTACTATGCAACTGAAGCAAGATGCCACATAGGCAACTGAATACCTAATCAAATATGCAGTGCACAATGGGTTTCCATGAGGAATGAATGCCCGCATGCAATCTGCCTGTACCATGGCACTGCATGTGCAACTTCACTTCTGCAACCTTGAACTGAATGCAGATATTTCTCCATCAGACAAAAATGTCCAACCACTTTTGTCATTATTATTATTGTTAGTAGTAGTAGTATTGCACCTTTCTCCCAAAACTAGAACTCAAGGCATCCTACAGTTAAAAAAATCAGCTAAAAACATGCAAAATGAATATTAAAATGGAATTAAACTATTTGTAGTATTAAAACATTTCTAGCCTCAAAATAAAATGATAAACCGTAAGTTTTAAAAAAAAGCTATTTAGAAAATTCTGTTATAACAATACAGCACCCCCTAGCCTGTTCTTTAAAAACTTTCTGTTTTAAAAGCCTGTTGGAGTAAAAAGGTTTAGCCTGACACAAGGGCCATTTCCACACTATGCTGTTATAGCGCTGTTATTCCACTTTCAACATCCTACAGAATCCTGGAGTTTGCAGTTTAGGGAGGGGTATTTAGAATTCTCAGCCAGAGAGCTTTTTGGCCTCAGGAAATTACAAACCCCAGAATTCCACAGAATGTTGAAAGTGAAATAATAGCATTATAACAATGTAGTGCTGAAATGGCCAAGGACAACAAGGAAAGAATCATTCTGACCTTCTTTGGAAAGGGAGTTCTACAGTCTATGGGTACCCACTAGGAAGGCCCCATCTCATGTTTCCAGCAACTGTGCTTGGGATGGTGGTAGGACTGAGAAAAAGGCCTCTTCTGCTGATCTCAAGGCCTGGGCTGGCTCCCATGGGGAGACAGGGCCTACCAGTTAGCCTAGACATAAGCCATATAGCCACTTCTACAGAGGAACTTATGCATGTGTAAGATACAAGGATTCTGGTCATTGTCTAAGTTCTAGCCAGTCCTCCCTGCACCCCTAATTGTATTAGCAGCAGTTCTTAAATTCCTTTACAAACTTCCAACATTGTTCCTGTTTCATGACCATAATTCATAAGAGTTTAAAACAGAAGCCCAGATAAAGAAGGGACCCTCATTCTCTCTCACACTAGTTAAAAGAGCTAATGTCAAAGGTGTTGTTACTGCACCTACCTCCTGAGCACAACCCAGTATGTAGCCACTCACCTTTCAGTGATTGTTTCTCTGAGACCGCTGGCAACCCCCTTCACCACAGTGCTGGCCTTTGGGGTCAGCACCACCTGAGATATAAAAAAGGAGCCCTTCTTCCTTCTCTCGGTGATTGATGCCTGAAGAAACTGGATCAGTTTTTCTGGATCCGTTGTGTTTGCCCATGGAGCTGGCATCATCTGTCCTGGCCATAGAAACGGGACTTCCAAAGCCACTGGACTGTGATAAAATACCAAAACTTGATAATCCTTCTCCCACAGATACTGGAGACAGACTTCGTGGGCAAATATAGCAGGGCACATTTTACTCCCAAAAGTGTCTTTGAGCATTTGGACCAGTTTTTCATGGTGACATTTCTGCATCCCATAGAAGTGGTTGAAGTCCAACAAGACCACTTCCTTATGATGATCGGCAAGAAAGGCACTGATCTCCTCAAGGCCCTCCTTGACTTTGGCACTGAATAAACCATGAGCAAAGTAGAGTTCATTGTCAGGGTCTCTGGGCTTTGTGGAGATTCTAAGATCAAAATACCGTATGCCAGCTCCCAGCTGGCTAGTAAAATTCATTGTCTGCGTTGCCAGCCATTTCCTCATCAGCTTTTTAGCCACAGTTCCAAACACAGAGACAAAATTCTGGACAGTTTCTGGTTGCTCGGGTCCAACCGGAGAGGCCTCATCAATGTAGAAGCTAAATGAATCGTGAGATCCTAAAGATAATACAAAAGAACATTTTCTTTTTTAAAAAAAAATCATACAGCAGGATGGGAAGGGAAGGGATAAACACAACTGCTCACCAAGAGTGCCCACATCTCTCATGAAAAACACTAGAATACAGATTACAATACAATTCTTTTTCCTTTTCTCTTACTCTTCTAGGGTCAACTGTTTTAGCATATACACATGTCACTACTGGTAGATGTTGTTATATGGCATCGAGTCAACATCAACTTACCGCAACCCTATGACTAAAAGACCACCAACATCCCTGATCATCACTTGCACTGCTCAGGTTAGTGAGTTCAAATGGGCCGCCTGCAACTCTAATTTATTTTTAGAAGGCACTTTTAGTATTCACAAGTTTAATAATATACAGAACTGCCTTATACTGAGTCAGACCTACGTTCATCTGATCTGGTATTGCCAACTCCAATGGGCAGGCATTCTCCACAGTTTCAGATAGGTTATTTCCTAGCTCTACTTGAATATGGCTGGTGATCTTCTGCTCAGTTACTGTTCAGGACTGAGCTTCTGTAGTTTCCAAAATCAGATGGGATTAGTTGTTTTCAGGTTAGTCTGGTGGCTTCTTTTCCTTGTCTGCTTGGGGTTCAATATGTATCATGCAACATATTGGGAGACAAAATTATTTTGCCCCTTGATAAATCAATGGGACGGATACCTTTGCATGTACTATGTTGGATGTCAGCCCATATTGCTCAGGGTCTAATGGGGCTGCTCTGCTGATGGAATTGCCCTATCAACAGAACCAGAAGAGAAATGATTTGTCCCCTCCAACAGGCCCCATGCATCCACAAAACTGAAACCCCCTTGGAGCAGATATTCATATAACACACAGGGAGGGAAGGAAGGGAGAGAAAGTCATGTTGCACAAGTAGATAGCACGATGTTGGATTTATGCCATTGTTTACAGAGGGGCTTGGGAAGGAAAGGACAGTGATTAAGCAGTCTCCTGAGCCAAAAATTGGCTATTTCCAAATTTAATGTGTCTTAAGTGTCTCTTATATGTGCCATTAACGTTGCAGGGGAAAACATAGGGCTCACCTTGCTCATTGTCAGTGAGGAACCACCTCAGCCTACATCTAATGCAATCCAATCCTGCCTGAATTATGTGGGAGAGGAATTATGCCTAATATCTATGACAAATAATATGATGAGGCAGTGCTATTGTGCATGAGTCTATAGGTCTATATCATGGATGGATAGATGAATGAATCAAATGAAAAATAGTGGTATCAGATGGGCATCCTAAACATCCTTTTTTCTGCCTTCAAGAGGTGGAGAAGTGGATTCCTAAACTATTTGAAGGTTTTTAAATTATTGGAAGATAGGGGCTCCCAATATATCAAGAGTTCTAAAAATATTGGAAAATTGCTGCAGGAGTGGGAGAAAACTTGCCATGGCTGAGGGGAGGCTCTCATTTGTGATTGATTGACTGATCAATTGAGTGCTTATGTTTTGATCCCACCTTTCTACTAAAAAAAGGTTCAAGGCATCTAGCAACATCATTGAAAACAAATAATAAAGGTATTACCATCATTACAATAATCAAAAAACACCAAAACAGTTCAAAAATATGGGAAGACTTGCATATCTTTATAAAAACAGAACTTCAGAAGATTACAAAAGAAAACGAACACAGGAACAAGAAGTTTAGCTCACCAGTAATGATACCACCCAGGTTGTATTCAAGATGGGGTGTGGAAAATGATACACCTCGGTAGAACCAACCAATCACAACTCATCGAATGCTGTAATGGGGGACCTACTAGAGGAAGGCAGGGGAGATTATAACCTAAAGGCTTGTCTGTTAAAGAGTGAGAAAGAGGCATGATGAAATAGAGTTAGGGAGTCAGAAACAGAGTGCGAGGGTTCTTTAGGAAGAAAGGAATGGAAATGATCTGAAGTGGATTTTGTGGAGCTGAGAATGTGGAAAGAGTTCAAGGAGTTCCTGTTTAACTTAATTGTGACATTATAAATATTTACAGGTTTATTATGTACAGCTATGTCTGACTATTAAATGACTGTCCTTTAAAAACTGAAAGGGAGAAGTGGTCGCACTTTTACCACACTCATCTCAATACAGCTACTTGTCTGTTATAGAGGTCAGCTTGAGGCCCGCATACCAGATCCAGGAAGGGATCCTTAGAGTTAAAGGGAAAGATAAGTGACATGAGTGAGTGAGCCTCAAGTGCTGGAACTGCAGGGCCAGCCTGGATAGGGATTCCCTCACAGGCTAATAGTCATACATACACGTTCCTTACAATTCCCAAAAATGAAAAACACGCTCAAACGTATGCATAGACATACATGCTAATACTTCAGATTTCAGTATTCAGTGTCAATACACTGGTTGTAGAATGCTGGCAGTGGAGAGAGAGAGAGAGATGGAGTCATGGTCCAAGACCCAGGACATCTCCTATCATCAAAGAAGAGGTGTGGTAGAAAGTGTGAAAGCCTGAGTGTAGAGCCCATTCCTAGAGATAGCCTCTGAACTGCCTGTTTAGCGCCAGGACGCAGTCATGCATTCTCCCACATAGTCTTCATAGGTTGAATCCCAGCCCCTTCTCTAATTCTTCTCAAAACCTTTGGTATTACAGGAGGGCAAGCCTCAGCTACTATACCACATATGGGAGCAACAGAAGCCCTTACCAGAGCTGTTAGAACCAACACCAAAGGAATAGGGAATTGCCCTTTCACACTCTAATAAT
Source organism: Iguana delicatissima (assembly GCA_948472985.1). Lineage (NCBI taxonomy): Eukaryota > Metazoa > Chordata > Lepidosauria > Squamata > Iguanidae > Iguana > Iguana delicatissima. Next base: position 114,289 of record CAOKZL010002208.1, on the reverse strand, counting down.
TTTCTTGCAAGGACTGGATCTTGAGACACCAGACAAGAGAAGGACTTAAGCTTTTGGTTGGCTCATGACTAGTGCTGGAGCAACATTACAAGCTTGCCATTCCTTAGTGTTTTGCATCTAGCCAGCTCCACATTGAGCTAACCATCGTCCTGATTACCTGTAAATGAACCTAGATTCCAGTCAAGCTTTGGTAAAAAGAAAAAAAACTCTGCCTTAAGGGAAAGATATGGAAAGCACTGGCAATGTCTCTGCAGTTTTTTTTCCCCTGCAAGGATTTGGAGGATGACCAATACGCCAAATTCTGTTTCAAGTGTCACATCTCTCATTCCTGCATTCACACCACTATAGAAGTCCTTTAGCTCTCTACAGGGAAGCTTCCATCCTTAATAAGAACTCAAGTGGCTGCCATGCCTTGCAAATCAAGAGTAACGGAAAGAAATTGAATTTCCAGCAATGAGCAGACTCAGGGTGGAACTAAATATGATGTGCAGTTCCATTATTCCTCCTCCACAAACAAAACTTTCTGTTAGCAGGTAAAATGACTGTATGTTATATCAGACTGAGTAGAAGACTAGTTTTGACTGTGTTAAACCTTTTTTTATAGTCCTTTTTCTGCTCAAAATAGCCCCTATCAAAGCTGCTTTTATCACTATGCAATCAAAGATATGGAGATATGAATTTGTGAAGCAGAGGGTGACTTGGGAGGAATAATAGGAAGGGGGTGATTTTGCAGATATAAGGGAAAGAAGGATTTGAGCTGCCTTTTCCCTATGCTCCCTGCTTTCCCCGGTTTCTGCATCAGTCTTAACATACAGGGTCTTGACTCCTAGAAGGCATTGCTCTTATTGTGTCCTCATTTGCATTCTGTTGGAAGTTTACAGCATTATCATTTTACTTTAATTGCCATGGCTATATCCTATGGAATCCTGGATTTAATAGTTTGGATAAGTCATTAGAATTCACTCGGTCAGAATTCTAAATACTCTTCCCTGAACTACAAACTCAGGATCCCATAGGATGTTGCCATGGCAGTTTAAGTGGAATCATACTGCTATAACTCCATAAGCCCCATGTTCATTTTGTAAAGTTGGAGGTCTACATTTGGATGAACCTGTTTTACTTTGACCTACATTGAAATTTTAATCTTGAATTCTTCCCATTTATGAAGAAATGAGTAGATTTGTTAAGTGTTGTCCTCACCAAGCAAAACTTTCAACTATCTGCAGTGGCCACAGAAAGAGCCATGTTGTCATTGCCTGCTATACTGCAATTTAAGATGAGAAGCTTGTGAAGAAGAAAAAAAGAAGATCATGAGTGTTCTGGTTTAGCAACACAAGCAGGGTTGAATGTTGTTATTAATTGCCATCAAGCTGGTTTTGAGTTATGGCATCCCTATGAATGAGAGAACTCCAAGACATCATGTTATTAACAACCCTGCTCGGGTCCTGGAAACCCCAGGCTGTGGCTTCTATGATTGAGTCAATCCATCTGTAATACAGCCTGTTTCAGAAATGCTCATATCACTATCATAATTCAGGATTCTGGTTCCTATTCCATTCAGGACTTGGTCTGGCTTGAGACAGATGAAGACAGAAACTGGTACCTAGCTCCATCTTATTTCACCTTACCTAAACTTTTTAAAAATTTGGGAAGACGCTGAATCCTCTCTCAGAAACCTCTAGTGCCCTCCACTGAACTACATTCTAAATGATGTAGCAAGACTTTTTAATAAGTGATGTTCTTAACAAGCTAGTGGAAATTTGGCTTTTAGTTAAGCTTCCCAAATCAATTCAATTATCATGGTTTCTACCGTGGGTTTGCATTTTCTTCCATTCTAACTGGAAATGGTTTCTGAGGATTGGCTCATGTATGAAATGTGGCTTAAAGCCAATGTATTGTTTGCAGAGGAAAACATTGCACTAGTGGCATTCTGTTATTTATTTCAACTGCACCAGTGGTTGCCAAGGACTCAGCGTGCTGGTGGTTTGAATGGTGGACTAGGACTCTGAGAGACTAGGGTTCAAGTCCCCACTCAGCTACAAAAACTCACTGGATGACCCTGGGCAAGACATATTCTTTGAGTATCACGGGAAGACAAGCCTCTTCTAAACAAATAGGGTGTTTTTGTCTTTTAAATATATTTTAATGTGTTTTCAATTGTTGCAATTTAGTGGGGGGTTTTTAAAAAAAGAACTTTTTTTAAAAAACTCTTTTCTATCAAATAAGTTTTTAGTGCATTTCATTCTTAACTTGATATGAACCACTTTCAGTCCTGTGCCAACAGAAAAGGAGGATGTAAGACCAACTGACTGACCGATCAACCGACTGACTGACCTGTGGTTGAGCGCTTAATTTTTCTTTTCTGATCTCAAGCATACTGCTGATTGCATTATTGACTGCATGACCACTCATAGCCATGGCTGTATAGCCAATTGCATTATTAGAGTTGTACTGGATTCCTCTCAGATTCTTCTCTGGAACTAGGTGTCCAGAAGCACAATACTATTTGTGCTAGTGGAATGAGAATACTGGATCCTGGCCAATAATGCCACCTTGAATGGTCGCTTTTCATCAAAAAATCTTGAGCCAGAGATGGATAGTGCCTGACATCACCTCAACAGTATATTTCATTGGAATCTGTTCAGCTATTTCACAACGAGCTGAACAGATTCCAGTGAATCTGGTCCATGTTTCTTGGTCTATGTTTCACTGGTGTTTAAGCTTTCACTAAAACAGTTTCTGCTAATTGTTTTTAAAATACACCTGTCTCATGATTTTCCTGCAAACATTTTTCATCTTGATTTTATTAGAAAGGCAACCATAGAAATGTATGCTTTTGCATAGGTTTGTTCCTAGAAGGAAACTAAACTGGCAGATTTTGCTATTCTGACTTAATTATCTTCTGATCTGCAACTGTCTTACTCCCACAATCATTATGTTTAGCAAACTCTAATCCGTTCATTCATGTGAAAATACTGCACGCTGTCAATCTTTTCTCTTTCTTTATTTCTTACTTCTTTCTTACTCAATCTTTTCTCTTTCTTTATTTCTTACCTCTTTCTTACTTTTACTCAGTGAAAAAGAGTTCCCTTCACAGAAGAATTCACAAGAGGAATATCCTCCATGTCTGCTGAGCTGGCCTAAAGCCCTGGATTAAATTTAAATAAACAACAAGTTTTTACAGTCCAAGCAATAACATATGGAAAGATCCCAGACGCTGTCTCTTCAGCATTGTCAAAATGTTACTTTGCAAACCCAGTGGTGAGTTTGGAGCTTTGTCTTTACTAAGAAAGAGCACAGAACACATTTTGTTGGAATGGAAAATACCACGGCTTTACGGACTGCAGCTCAATAGGTTTGACCCACAGCATGACTCCAGATCTAGGCATTGGTCAACTAATGGCAACCCATTCATCAGTTGACCTGCCTGCTGGCCAATGCAAATCCTTTCACCCAGCCTACCTGCTCAGTAGTGCCAAAATGACAGAGAGAAAGAAGTCAAAATGTCGTGCCAATGTATGTCTTCATGTCACTTCCAATTTATGGTAATTCTAAGGTGAATCTATCATGGGGTTTTCTGGGGCTGAGAATGTGTGATGCACCCAAGGTCACCCAGTGGGTTTCCATGGCCGAAGAGAGAATAAAACCTGGTCTTCAGAGTTGTAGTTCAACACTCAAACCACTACACCATGCCAGCTCTCAATGGTAATTATACCAAGCCAATATTAAAATGTTACAGAATTTCTCATTTATACACACATGGGGTAATCTCTTTCCCTTCTAGTTATATTTCTCCTCTCCATTGGTTTACACTTTATAATAGTTTAGGCTGCTCATTTACCCTGAGTGGTTTATTTATGTAGATGTAATTTCAATCCTGCTCCAGAGGAGCAAAAGATTATGGCTGGCATCTTATTCAATAGTTACAAGATTGCTAGCCAAATGTACAATCTCATAATAGCTGGGGAATTCACATTTATAGTCATTAATGGGCAAACATAACCACCTGAATCTACCTCTTCAGCCAACCAGCACCCCAACCAAAGGTTTTCTGAGTCACTGAAGATCAGGGTGCTGGGAAATTACATCTGTAGTGCAATCCCCAGTCATGGCATGCATTGAGATAAGCAGTTGCAGCAGGACCCAAAGGGTTCTCTCCAGCTGCCTGTTCTCTATCCACTGACAGAGGTCCATCAATATCATTATGTCTAATGGCACAGAATCTCATCCAAGATTACATTCTTGCATGGAACTTAGTGCATGGGTGGAAGGGAGAAGCATTCACTGGGCTTTGCACCTTGAACAGAACTGAGGCAAAAGAAAAAGTCCCATGAAGAAACCACCCAGTCAACATGAAAGGTGGGGGGGGGCAGTAGTCAATGGATGAAGGAGTCAGGTAGCCAAAGATCATGTGTTAGAGTCCAAACTCCATGATACAGGCCAGTGGCCATACCCTAACAGGAAAAAAGCTTGTGTACAGGGAGGGGGAAAGAGGAGCAAAGAATAAAATAGCACTACCATCAGACAGTGAAGCAGCTGTCTGGGATGGGAGATGTTTAAGGAGGGCAGCATTTTGCTGTTATGTGGCTTCAAGTCATTTCCAACTGATGGCAACCATATGGTGAACCAATCAAAGTATTTTCTTGGGAAGATTTGCTCAGAGAGGGTTTACCTTTGCCTTCCTCTGAAAAAATGTAACTTAACCAAGGTCTCCCAGTGGGCTTCCATGGCCAAGCAGGGACTCAAACTTTGTTCTCCTGTGTTTTAATCCAATGCTCAAACCACAACATCACTCTGGCTCTCTGAGGGCACAATTAGTAGCCTTCCACAGTGGCAGCATCCCCTCTCCCCAGACATGGTCTCCTTTCCTGGAAGACAGAAATATAAATCTGGTGTCCTCAAGTGTGGTAGAGCGTGTCCAACCTCCAGTGCTGAAATACTGTAATTTTAAGTGCCCCTTCTGTAAGTTTCCATACCTGGAATGGTGGTGGCACTTTCTCATCCTTTGCTCTAGGCAGCAAAGTCTCTCTTAGGCCAGCATGTGCCCTTCAGTCATGGCTGAATGCTGTGCTCTATGCTGGTGCCTTTCAGTCTTCCAACTATTATGTGAAAACTCACCCATTGTCTTTTTTGTGCTACAGAAGTGAGGCAAAGCTTTGCACTGTTATCTTTAACCTCTACCTAGAAGTTGTAGATTATCCTGGGTAGTGTGAGGAGTGTAACAGCTTGTGTGAGGATCAAAAGCAGCATTAATAAATGTGAGGAGTAAAAGACTGTGAGGAATGAAAGAACAGTATGAAGTGTAACAAGATTGTTTGAGGTATGAGGAATGAAAGAGGTGTGAGGAATAAAAAACTGGGAAGAAAACAAAAGAATGAGAGGAAACATTCAGATCATCTCAGCTGCCTGACTCTACCACTACTGACCCCTGTAGGCTTTCTTGGTTCTTTGTACAAAGCATTGTTGCATTACTCTCCACTTCTAACACGGCCCTCTGAGCAACACTAGACACTGAGGAACGAACACACACACACACACACACGCCATCTTGGTGAAAGTTCACAGCGGCAGAGTCCATCTTGGTGAAGGCTCACAGTCTGCTGATATCCTGAGGATTACAGGTAGTAGAAAGAGTTGGAAGCCCAAAAGAAGTTCCTCTCTTCCACACGGTCTATTCGGCCTACTTTGCCTTTAATTTAAAGGACCATAAGACACCCATAAGCTGAAAGGTGTGTCAGAGATAACAATTGTAGCATGTCCATAACATGTGTGTAGTTAGTTTACATGTCTAGCTAAGACTTTCAGGCACAGCATCTATCCATGTCATTTCCTGTTTGTTGGTCTTAGATACACCCTCTGTCTTGCTGCATCAGTTAGTCATCACTTTATCTGAGCTTGTTTATCCTCCGTTTTGGAGTTTGCAGTTGTCTCTTTTTTTTTCTCCGTGCCTGAAGAATGCTGTTACAAAGCCTCTCGTAATGAGATGTTATGAAACCACCAGTATTTGTATGTGAAACTTCTTCATATGTTTTTACAAAGAAGAGTCAGACTGGTTTATTTATCTGTTAGATGCTGCGGGAGTAGTGGTATGGGACTAGTTGTTGCTAACCTTCTACTTGTAAATATTAATATTCTGCTTGTAATATGAACTACTATCTTTCACCTTCCAACAAGAAGGAGGAGACAGCAAGGAAAACTGACCACTGCCTGCAGTTGTGTTACCATAAGAAATCAAGACACTGTAATGGAAAACCAAGTGCCATGACCTCTGGTGGGAAAGACAGAACCATGAAACCTTATGTTGTGGATCTTTCCCGTGACAACACAAAAACAGAGAGAGAGAGAGTCACACTGACTTGTAGAATAAAAATGGTTTTGCCATCATCTCATTTTTGGAAGAGACAACATCATTACTTTACTGATTTTTAGCATTTTTGCCTGATGAAGAAGCCAATAAAGCTTCAAAAGTGTGCATATTTTGTTGGCCCCCCCAAAAGTACCACTGCTTGTAAATTTTGGATTTTGTTGTATTTTTGATGCCTGGCCAACATGGCTAATCCTGAATATTACTTTTGGCAGTGAGTGATACTATTTAAATATATCTCACTGTCTCCTGTTCCAGAACCTGCCCTTTCTTTTGTGTGACTAGTAAAGATATATTCCAGTCAGGATCTTTCTATGATGCAAATGGCATTTTTATCGAGTAAGCTATCCATCAAATGAACGCATTTGTTTGAATAAATCTATTTATCCAGCATGAAATGTTTGCCTTGTCTCATCAAAACAAAAATAAATCAATGGTTAAAAGCTAATTCTTTCTCCTTCCTCCCATGTAAGAAGGCACAAAGATCTATTGCCAAGCAGTTAATCTGCTCTGAGTTGCCAGTTTTGTCCTGCACAGGTTTCAAAAACTCATTCTTCAATAAAGAAATAAAGCTTTAAAAAAAACTTTGAAAAAGCAGTCCTTCCAGGATAATCTATAACTTCTAGGTAAAGATTAGAGATAAGAAGGGAAGGCTGCAACCCAGATTTTATCACAAAAACAGAAAATGGGCAAGTTCTTACATAACGGTAAGTGATCTGGAATGCACATGCATGAAGCACAGCTATTCCTATCCCTGTTCCCCTTTCTGGGCTGGCCCTACCATTAAGCCATCGGGATAAATTTTGAAGTACAGGCCCCAAGTAGGTCAGTCTGCATAGCAATAGCATGGTGGAGAGGCCAAAAATGCAGCAGTTGAGTTAATCCAAAAAAAATTTGAGCTGTTGACACCACCATCCATTGCTGGAGAGGGCTCTCTCTGGATATGATGGCTGACATCCTATTTGCAGATGAAAACTGGGACACATCTGACCAAGTAACATCAGAGGGTAGTTAAGATGGAAAGCGTTATTAATGAGGAAGACTGGACAAGCTAGGAGAGGCTACAGAAGTTTACTTTTGCCTAACTTTACTGAGAAGGGCAAAATTCCACCCCCTCTGCTCCTCTCCCCAGTGAGATAACTGAAGGCGAGCTAGGCCATTTCCGCACTACATTGTTATAGTGCTATTATTCCACTTTCAACATCCTATGGAATCCTGGGGTTTGCAGTTTAGGGAGCGGCATTTAGAATTTTCAGCCAGAGAGCTCTTTGGCCTCGGTAAACTACAAACCCCAGAATTCCACAGATGTTGAAAATGGAATAATAGCACTACAACAGTGCAGTGTGGAAATGACCTACTTTTGCATTTTCAATGTACTTTGCATCAATTGAAGTAAGTTGAAGACAAAGGAAAGGGGGAGAAATGGGGACATTTCTAAAGTATCTGAAAAAGTGGGATGACAGCAGATTAATTGGGACTGTTCCTGCCAAATTGGGACAAATGGAGGGGATGTGATAGTATGAGTCCAATTTTCTTTTTGTGGGAGCAGGTGTGTTACCATGCTGCACACAGTCTGTGAAATGGTATGACTGGCTATAAACATTGTTTAATTGGCATGAAATAAATATAAATCTTGCACTTATGGCTGAAAAGCTGTATGGAAAAAGGACTCTGACTGGAAGCTTCCTGAAGCTAGTACAAAAGCCTCAACATGACCAGGTCATAAGGTTAGGAGAAGCAATTAGAAAACTTAACCTGATGGGTTTTAGATGGTTCTCTAAAGTACCCAAGCCTATGAAACAATAGCAAATGAAATTGCTAGAAGGAATATCTAATTGCTGACCTTTTGTTTTCCTCTCCAGTAATTAAGAGGCTACTGTGATTTCCTTCTAAGCCTCGTCACCTGGCTGCAAAGGCAATCAGAACCTTCCAGACCTCTTTGTTGGCTCTACCAGATAGCAATTCACATATTTTCCTTAGGGCAGGGGAAAAAGCCCTATTTAAATCCTAGCTCAGCCATTGGTTGCTTCCTGGCACCTTGAACACACATGGTGTGTTATGTTGTGTGAGGGCCCCTCCAGTGTAAGAAAGCTCACTTGATCCTCTGCTGCTTCGGGAATGTTAATTATCATCCACTTCACCCCAAGCTTTTGCTAGTCAACCTTTCTCTTCTTTACCTTCACTAGCCTTGTGTGATTGTGAGACTGCTTGAGTATTGCATGTATTTGTGGATTTGCACTAAATAAAAACATTCTTTTTGACCTTCAACTGGTGTTCTACAGTTAGTACTGCTATATATTGGTGAAAAGATCCTATAAGTTTACCCCACTTCTCACAGCTCTCCCTTTTTGAGCTAATAATTCCCTACCTTTTCATGGAGGCAGGGATACTGCTGGAGGCCCTAAAGGTCCTCCACCTTCTGGGGTAACAGGTGTACCTAGCCTTCTACAGTTGCCCACCCCCAATCTAGTCTATGCTGCTGCTTCAGCTTTCCTGTCACTGTTCTTGTTTGTAACAGTCCTGATGGTTCTATTGACAAAAGCAGCTTCTCTAGAGCTGGCATTATTTCTATTTAAAAAGTAATGAGAGTTCTTTAGATGGTCCTGTTAAGGTCTCAGTAGCGCACCATTAAATGAATGAGTGTTAACACTTCCTAGTTTAAAAAAAGAAATCAATCAATTTCCTCTCACCCTTGAGCCCTCCCTTGATTTTTCTATCATGTGTAACAATAACCATCCTTAAGATATTTTGCAATGAGGAAGGGGGAAAATCTGCGCCACTCACTGCTTGTGATTACACAATTGCTGGGGAAAAAATCATGCCAATTACTAGAGCTCATCATTGAAAAAGACCTTCTGGATCTCTGGCTTATCTTTCTTTTCCCCTCTGCTGTAATTTTTCTTCAGTACAATAAGTACAGCTCTTCCTTAGTGCAAGGTGGATTTGGATATATATTTTTAGATCCCTTTAAAACATTTTTATGTTACTTTCAGCTTCTGTCCGTGTAATAGCTTCTGTAAAAATTGTAATTAGTTCCAGATTCTATACTTATTGTTGTTGTGTGCCTTCAAGTCATTTCTATCAGGGGGTTTTCTGGCGTCTGAGAATGTGTGACATGCCCAAGGTCACTCAGTGGGTTTCTGTGCTGAGCAGGGAATCTAACCTTGGTCTCCAGGGTCACACTACAACATTCAAACCACTATACCACACTGGCTTTCTCTGCCCCCACTTATTGTTTTTTCTATAAGAGGGGAGACATATTGGGTCTCCAGTGTCATAGCACAACATTCAAACCACTACACCATGCTAGTTTACTCTGCCCCTCACTTACTGTTTTTCTATAAGAGCTGAGACATACAGGGTTGGTGAATGGTGCCTGGTTGAGACAGTGAATCTACCCAGGATTTTATTCTGTATTTTAAGGGTGCTTTCCAAGGTGCTGAACCTATTTGAACATATTGTAAAGGAGTTGTCCAATGTGCAAAACCTATCAAAAACCTATTTAAAGGAGATGTCCAAAGTGCTGAACCTATTTTAAAAGTGCTGTCCTGAGCTCAAACCACTACACATGCTGGCTGTCTAGAAACTATACTGAGGTGGATCATTCCCAGTGGATCAGGGGATAATTTTTGTCCCCTTGAGCCTGAAAGCCTAGGTTTCAGTGGGGAAATGCATTTTCACAGTTGAAGCTTGTGCGCCAGTTGCACTCATTCCTTCATAGGTCAGATCTGGCCACATTTGGATTACTGCAATGCACTCTACGTGGGGCTGTCTTTGAAGAGTGTTCAAAAATGTCAACTCTTCCAAAGACCTGTAGCCAGATTGCTAGAGGATCACACAACTCTCTTGTTGCAAGAGCTCCACTGGCTGCCAGTCTGTATCTGGTGACCATTCAAAGTTCTGGTTGTGACCTTTAAAGTCCAACACAGCTCAGATCCAGGTTATTTGGAGGGCTGTACTCTCACTTACAAACCAACTAGTGCTTTGAGATCTGCTGGGTAGTCTCTTTTCTCTGTCCCACCACCCTCACATCTGGTGGGAACATGGGAGAGGCCCTTCTCAGTGACTGCCCCCAGGCTCTGGAACTCTCTTTCCACCCTACTTCCTTTCCACAGACAAGTAAAGGCTTCTATTTTGACAGGCATTTGATGAGTGACTATATAAGGCCCCTCTTAGACAATGCATTGGATATTGCTAATTGCTTTGCTGGTTTGTATGTGTGTATGTTTTAACAATGTATGCTTTAACCTGGTTTTAATTCTTTTGATTATTTAATCTTGTTTTAACTTTTGTATTTTGTGGATTTTTAATGAAATCTTTTTAATTGTTGTAAGCCACTTCCAATCTCAAACTGGGCAAAGGGCAATAATAATAAAAAGTATTCTTATTTACAACAACAAATAGCCACGTTTTTTCTTCCTAACCTCAGGTGCTATCTCTTTAGTTTGCTTAAAATTTGGCAGTTGCAGGAGAGTGAACAGCTGAGATATAGTGAAGGACAGACCAGTGGCAAGCTTCTGCTACTCTCTTCATGTCAATATCTTGCACACCTTTCCCCTGTCTTCTAAAACGTGGGTGCACATATTACTGACAAATCCTCTCTGGCTGTTAACACACAGCTCCAGCTGTCTGTGGTGTTGCAGTAATCACTGAGGCAGAGAATTCTCACACCAGAGGTACTTGCTTCTTGGATGTAATAGTGCTGGCACAGGAATTTTTGGTTTCAAGTTCCAAAATGATGTGAAGATTAGCATACCATGTTATTTACTTGTGGGGGCCTGGAAATCATCCCATGGAGAGAGTTGCCACCAGCCCCTATGTTGTATTGATAACCTTCCCATCCACCATTTCACAGCTGAAAATCAGTACACACTTATAGCCCTTGCCTGAATTAACCATGAACTATGTTTTGCATCCGAGATTGGAAGGAAAAGTCAGAGCAAATAACTTGGAATAGTAAATATCAAGGTACATGTGAGGTGGAAGTAGAAATAACGAGGGAATTGCAGTCAGGGCAGAGTAGAGAACTGCATATACAAATAGGGGTAGCAGGAATTAGCTGGGTGAGAATGGGTTTAGGACATTTTTAGTTCTACAGCATTTATTTCTAAGCAGCCTTGAAATACTTAGAAGATAAACCAATAAATAAGTAACCAATAAATAAATACAGCCATACCTGTACAGCCAAATGAAATACGTGAGTTCCTGGATCTTACTTCCTTAACAAAAAATGTTGGGCCTTCTGCAGGCCACTTAAAGGTTTCTTCCAGAATCCAAGGATATCTCACTTTGCACTTTTTTTCTTTTATCATGTAGCAACTCTGTTGAAAGACTCAGCTGAGTCACTGAACAGCTGGATACAAAAGGTTAACCTTACCAAGTGAGGAGTGGGCTTTGGGAATCTCTTACCAGCAGGTCTTGTCTCTGTGTCTCATTTTCCACTGGTAGTATTAGCCTACTCTATGCTGTAAATAGGAGGCAATGTGGTATAGTGATTTGAATGTTGGATTAGGATTCTGGGAGACCATGATTTAAATCCCCAATCAGCTATAGAAACCCATGGGGTGACCTTGTGCAAGTCACATTCTCTCAGCCTCACGGGAAGGCAACATCAAACTCCTCTGAGCAAATCTCACCAAGAAAACAATAATAGCAACAACAAGCTGTAAATAAGTTCTAGTTCCAGTAAATCTTTGCTGGTAAGCTGAAAATTTAGTGTCCTGTGCTGATCCACTGCTACACATGGAGAGCTGATTTACGACTATGGCTTCAAGCCTGGGGTGTGAGCTGGCACTGCTGGCTTTTCTCCTCCATTAAGCACGAAGAGTGGGAAGCAGCCCACTTCTAGCCATGGGTGTCCAAAAACCTTTGTAAAAATAACCTTTCATAGCAAACACTTCATAACTGAGCTATGCCTATAAATACAACGTCAGGGTTGCATATGATCTTTGAACGGGGAATTGTATTTTGATTGTACTTGTTGTTTGTTGTTAATGGCAGTCAAGTTGATTTTGACTTATGGCAATCCTATTAGTGAGAGACCTCCACAACATCCTATCATCAACAGCCCTGCTCAGATCTTGCCAACTCGGGGCCATGGCTTCCTTGATTCACTCTGTCCACCTGTAATGCAGTCTTCCTCTTTTCCTACTGCCTTGCATCTTGCCAAGCATTATTGTCTTTTCTAGTGAGTCATGTCTTCCCATGATATGTTCAAAGCGCAACAGTCTCAGTTTAGTTATCTTGGCTTTGTGGAAGAGTTCAGGCTTTATTTGCTCTAATACCTGTTTATTTGTCTTTTTTGGCAGCCCAGAGTATCTGTGGAACTCTCCTCTAGCACCACATCTCAAAAGAGTTGATTCCCTTTCTATCACTTTTCTGCACTGCCCAGCCTTCACAATCACACACAGAAATCAGAAATACAATGGCATTAACAATTCTGACTTTGATATTCAACAAGATAGACAGTAGATGGATAGGTAGGTAGGTAGACAGATAGAGCTACATAACCATAATGTTCCATGGCAAAGCTGCAGAAAGCACACCCAAATGTGTAACCAAATATGCATACACACAAAAATGCAAATGTGCTTCACATGAGCATGTACATTTGCATGCACACTGACATGACATGCACAACTCTACTTCTACAGTCTCCCAGAAACATCCAGCCACTTCCAGAAGGGAACCTAAGCATGCGTAAGACACTAACAAGAGTCTATCCATTATCTTTCCAGTGCAAGAAATTTACTTCAGCTGTTGTAGAATGTGAAATACCAAGCTGAGTGTTCTAATTCTCAAGCACAGGCATTTAGAACATGCATTCATACACTAGAGACAAGATGTGCCCGTGCCCCATTCTGATAGTTAAGTCCTAGTGCAAGGCTGGGGAAAGAAATCTTTTGCAGCCCCTCCCCAAAGCTTCAAATTACCAGCCCAGAGCCCCCCAAATATTTCCCACAATTGAGGGGGACTTAAAACTGGTCTAATGCCATTTCTGGATTACTTAATTGGTTCCTTAGTGCTACGGGACCACTTGCAGCAGGTAGCCTCATAATGATATGTGTATTAGGCTAGGTCAGGAAGTACCTAAAGAAGGCAGATGATGATTGTGGGCTATCAGTTGCTCATTCCCACAAAACATGAAGTATTTATTCTGGTGGATTAGCAGGTTCTGCATGCTAGAACACACACATACACACACAGAATGAGAGAGAGAGAGAATGAAGGAATGAAATAAAGTTTTTGTATGGTAGAGCACAGAGAGAGAGAGAATTCTCTGAAAAGAAGTGCATCAATTTTCCTTTGCTAGATAATTTTTACAAAGTATGAATTAATGCTAATTAAAGCATGCCAGTAATACAATGTGCCAATGGCTTATTGCCAACAGAGAAGAAAAACGAGAGAGACTTTGTGTGCATTTTAATCTTTTATGACTATGCTGGGATTTCCTCTCTCCTCCATCCCTCCCCCAACCCCATTTTACCCTGAGATAGAAATGCAAAGGGAAAAAGGGAAAGAGAACTGTTTTGTTCTTTGTTTGTATCCCCATATAATCAAAAGGTTGCAGGTTCCCAGCTTTAAAGAAGGAAAACAGGTTTTCAGTTTTAAAGAACAAAAGCAGATTTGTTTTGGTACTTCTCTCTCCAGTGTTTCCAAAGACCAAACTCAATCCAAAGTGCAATGTCTGGAGCTGGATAAGAATTGTTATCCACAAAGGTGTATCAGTTTGAATAAACTGATTACATAGCAACAGTTTTTAGATCCAGATTACTTAAGGTGAGCCTTCTGGAGGACACAGATACAAAGCTGTTCTAGCATAACAAAGGACCAGTTTATACAAAACTTAAGTTAAAGCTTTTGCCAGATTGCACCATTGGATGAGGATTTAATGTCCAAATGCCCTGTAACACCTCTGCATCTCTATACATCTGTGATAGAGTTGCCAGATCTTAGGGCCTAGCTCTGAACCTCCAGTTTTCACAGGTCATCTCCGGAGGGGAGATGAGGGTATATATTCTTCAGTTCCTATGGGCTCAGCCCCAGGCAAGAGAAAAGGAATGTGTGCAAATATCTTGGTAGAGCTGTAGCTTAAAACAATTTCTAGTGATTAACAGATTTGTTGTTGCAACTTGCAAAGACTTGGGAGGGTACTTGTATACTGATTTAGTTTCTTCTCCCACCCCCAACTGTCATGGTGTCAGGGCTCACTCTCTACTCTGCTCTATGTCTACCTTTTACCTAGAAGCAAGATTAAATGTTCCTCAACCTGTCTTACTAAGTAAATGAGAAGGAATAACCCCCTCCTTTCACAATCTGGGAAAACCTGCTCTAGCTAAATCTTAATTTCCAAACAGGAAGATAAATTCCATCTCCACACCCCACACCCCATGTGTGTGTATTTACATGACAAGCTGTGAGCAACTGGGATTGGCACGATGCATAGTGAGGAGCTATCCCCAGGCCTCAGGTTTTGATCTGGAAATATTAGAGGTTGGGTTGATCCTGAACTGTCAGCCCTTGTAAAGGGTTCAGGTCCTTGACTAAGTCCTTGCAGGATTCTGCCTGCCAGAATCCTGCCCCTGCCCCTGTTCTTTGCAGAATCTTGCCCAGTACCTCAGACCCAGATGCAGGCCAGCTGGAGCAGCCAGCAGCCAGCTATAGAAGGGCTGGGGTTACACTGCAGCCTTTCCCATGGCAGCACAGTTTCTAGTGTTGCTTGTAGCTTTTCCTAACTCTCTAGTGTTCCTGACCCCTGGACTTTGACCTCAGCCTGACTTCTGGACCTGCCTTTGGCCCTGTGGACTCCTGTTACCTGGTAGGCTTTTATTGCCTTGAACCCTTGTTGTGCCTTGACCTCCTGCCTGCCTCTGGCCACGTGTATGCCTGTTGCTGTCTCTTGTGGGTTCTGATCTGCTTCTTCCCTTTGGCCCCCTGGACTCTTACTACCTGGAAGACTGCTGCCTTGGGCTCTTGTTGTGCCCTGACCCTCAGCTTCCTGACCTACTGTCTGCCCCTAGACCTAGACCCAGCGCCTGTACTGGATGGCCCTTGCTGCCTATGCCTCAGACACTGACAGCCCTAATCTTGGATGAGCATGCTCTGGAGTCTGGAGAGCCACACTGCTCCATTTTTCAGCTGCTCCAGAACTCTGGAGGGTTGCTGTGTCTTCTAATGGCCAGCTTTTTGGGTTACTGGCTATCACAACATGTCACTTCCTGTCCTCTTTTGGGCTGTTTATGTGCGGGTGCTATTTTAGGGAGGAGAGCCACCTCAGACAACTTTGTAGAGCTTTACAAAGGAAGTTTTGAAATTTTTTGTTTTGTTTTGTTTTGTTTTTTGAGCCATAAAATGACTTTTTAGCTAGAGAAATTTGTGGAAGGGCCAGAGTTTTGGGGGAACATTGGGATTCCTGAGGGCTGTAGTTAACTCACAAAGGGCCACAGGCCACATGATTCCCACCTGTGCTGTACATAGAATAACAGGTAAGAGAAACACACCATAGGTGGTAAAATGAGGTCTTCCCAGATTGCAATTTCCAAAATTTCTCACTATTGGCTATGCAAGTTGCTGCTGCTGCTACATCCTTATATGACAAGATTTCAGAGAGGCATACAAGTAAAATCAATTTGGCAGTTTAAAACGGTTAAAAATTTTAAAACAATCAGAAGTAATTACAATAGACTTAAAGTATCAAACCATTTAACAAGTAAAAGCAGGTTGAAAACATGTACACAGACATTTGGGAAGAAATTCATCATGTCCCTAAGGCTAGAGTCACGGCCACAATTCTTCATTGGGAGACATATCTCAGTACTTACATCTCCTGATGCTACCATTAAATAAAAAAAAAACACTTTGAATTTACGCACACACATCCCATGGCATGACCATTTCTAAGTTGCTAGACAGTGGGGGGTGAGTGAAGACACATCCAGCCCTTGGCCTGTTTCTGAGCACACTGTGATTGGCTTCCTCAGGAACCATCTTTCAGTCCAACTCCCTGCTCTCTAGAAACTTGGAAATAGCCATGTGAAGGGTGTCTGCTTGTCTTAAATGGTAAGGGCTTTTTTTGGGAGGGGGGCTTTTGGTCAGTGTGATGGTGCAACAACCATAAAAGTGAACTGTGAAGTCGTAAGTCAGATTTAGGACATTTTAATTGCTGAACAGGATGCCAGCCCATATTTTGATTTGTTGCCAGAATGAAATTCAGCAACCTCTGGCAGGCCACTGTTTGCCCACCCTGATTATAGATGGGCATTATATGATGAAAAATATTGCAGCTTTGGCTTTATCTCCAACCGGGGCGGGGGAGAACTTGGAATGGAAGAAAGGGGAAACTATACCAGAGCTTTCCAAACTTTTCTTAATGATGACATACTTTTTAGACATGCATCATTTTGTGACACAGTAATTTCAATTACACTAGCAAACTGGACGTTAAGCTAACCCTTTATAAGAGATACAGACACATACATAAATTCTAATAACAAAATGTATGAGGACACAACATATCTCATGAAAACCTTTCATATATTTTTAAAAATATGTGATTTATAAATAATAACATACATTTCCAAGATTGTAAGCGACACAATAATGTGTCACGGCACACCATTTGGAAAGCCCTGCTCTGTACTGTATTTAAATTTCCTTTCTGATTGTCATAAAAACACTACTCAGAATTGTTACCATAGAAATGCTGATACTCATACTGCTAGGTTGAAGGGGAGAGCCAGCACGGTGTAGTGGTTTGAGTGTTAAGAGTATGAGTCTGGAGATCAAGGTTTGGCCTGCTCCCTGCTTGGCCATGGAAACCCACTGGCTGACCTTGGATGCATCACACATTCTCAGCCCCAGAAAAACCCCATGACAGGTTTGCCTTAGGGTGGTCATAACCCAAAGATCTCTCTGGCTGAGAATTCTAAATGCCCCTCCCTAACTGCAAATCCCAGGATTCCATAGGATGTTGAAAGTGGAATAATAGCACTATAAGAGGGTAGTGCGGAAATGGTCACAATTTTGTCCACTGTAAGACGTGCAGGGTATAGAATGCAAAGGTTTTCATTGTACATACACAATGGGAATTATCACTCTTTTCTTCTCCATAGCCACCTCTCTACCACACTCATATAAAAGTTAAAGGATCTTCTGCTAGGTGTCCCACAGAATGCAATAGGTGAAATTAGAAGCAGAAAACATTAATTCTTGTGAATGCATTAGCATACTTGGAGCTCTTTAAATTCCAGCCAAAATATGGAGTCCCATATTCTAATACCATCTTCAATTATTCAGTAAGAACAGATGCCCAAAATGTTTGCACTGATTTTTAATAAACCGTAATCATATTTGGGGGTTTTTTACTTGGATGTTACAGTTCTACATCTAGAAAAAGTTCTTTGCTACACTGTCTTGTAGTACACATCAGCACCATCTTTAACTTAACCCATGTCCAGAGTTAAAAGCAACCAGACCAATATCAGAGGGCCAGTCCCATCAGGCTGGTCAGCCTGTCCTTAGTGTTTCAATGTGTGTGGAAGGCTACCATTGACCCTACTTGCTGACTATGGTCATCCAGGCCCACCAATGCAGTGGAAAACCAATAGCCATCCAGCACTGCAACCAAAGTAGCTACAGCTACTACTCATCATTACCTATAATGCCTTTGTGCCCCCAACTTAAGTGTTGCTCTAAACATAGAGTCAGGGCCACAGGTACATTGTGGGGGGATTAAATGGCAGGTGCCATGAGCACCACAACAGTTGGGGATAATGGTGGTTCTCCCTTTCCACAGGGGTTGGGAAGGCATAAATTTTGATATAAAAACTGATGTAGACATAGGTATGAACCTCCCCCTCCTACAGATAATGGTCCCAATCCAGATCAGGACCACAGATGCTTAGCTCTGTATAAATATGAAACTGACCTTAAACTGCATGTGGCATGTTCAAACAAAGCTTTCTATTTAGCACTGAGGAGATATTTGTAGGAATGCTAGACTTTGAATGAAGTTGTTCTCATCACATTTTCTTTCAAAAAGAGGGAAAGGACCTTCTTTTGTGGAGGGAGGAGTTTAAAAATATTTGTAAAAGGCCATTCATAACTTGCACTTTCAGTGGACTTTTTTGAGGGGGACTGGACTGCATTAAAGAAAATAATTTTTTGTGACAGAACCTATTTTCACATATAGACATTTATTTATATCTATTCCAAGAATCTGCCTCATTAAAATGGCCTAGCAACTGTACATAAATTTATGCCTCCTGGCTTAAATCCAGAAATGAGAATAAATCATGTGTCTGAAAAGACTTTGGGCAGAATAGACTTTGCGCAGGCCCAACCCAGCCATTAGGAAAAGCGAGGCAACTGTCTTCGGCAAAAGATACTGTGGGCTGGCAACAACCAAAAATCAGATTGAAATTAATATTGATGTTTTCATGTTATAAGCGTCTTTGAAAGTCTAGGCATTAAAGGGCAGTAGAATTTTAATAAATGGTGGGGGGACACTGTACATATACCATTACAAGAAGAAAACTTGAAAGCTTAATTCAGATGATAATCAAAACTAGGGGTGGATCCTAAAACCAATTTTTCTGACCATGTGGACCACTAGCAGCCATGTGAACTTCCAAAAATGTAAACAAACAAGTGGCCAGAGTAGTTTTGAAAAACAGGTATTTTCTGGTGTAAAAGTGTAGGAGACTGCAATTTGCCTTCTAAAGGAGGTGAGTCATTCCCTTTTGTGGGCAGAAAAGGTTGTATGGCCATCTTTGTGAAGTATTTTAGGTGGGTAATCCTGCATGGGAGAGAGCTGGATTATATGGCCATTGTGGCCCCCTCAGATCCATGATTCTATGAACTAACTTTGCTTAGAACAGTGGTTCTCAACCTTCCTAATGCCATGACCCCTTGATACAGTTCCTCATGTTGTGGTGACTCCCAATCATAAAATTATTTTCGTTGCTACTTTATAACGGTAACCGTAACTTTATAACTGTAACTATAACTGTAACTATAACTTTATAACTGTAATTTTGCTACTGTTATAGTTATAGTTACTGTAACTATAACTTTATAACTGTAATTTTGCTACTGTTATAGTTATAGTTACTGTAACTGTCTATAACTTTATAACTGTAATTTTGCTACTGTTATGAATCGTAATGTAAATATCTGATATGCAGGATGTATTTTCATTATTACAAATTGAACATAATTAAAGCATTGTGATTAATCACAAAAACAATATGTAATTATATATTGTGAAATATTTATTTCTAATTACAAAAAAATGAAATTGTGTTTTTTTTTTACATATCTGTTACTATCACAAGGGGGCAGTATTCACATCAATGGCTTCCTACGGCTGCAGACTCCCACGCAATGGCTTCCTATGGCTGCAGACTCCCCATGCATCACAAAAATCCACCCAAAGGGCAGGGAAAACCACTGAAGCAGATTTTTATGAGGCCATGGAAGGCTACAGGTGGAGAGGAAGGGGAGCAAAGTATCCATGGCCACTGCATACTGAAGTATGCCATTGGATCAGATATGCAGCACTTAAAACAGACTGCATGTTCTCTGTGATTTCCAAAAAAACCCTAATCTATGAAAAGGATTTCTGAATTTCTTAATCACTCCTCCGAAGTGTGAAAAACTTAAGCTTCTAGGCAAGTGAAAACAACACCAAAAGTCCTCTATTTAATATTCCCATCAATAGAAAGAGAGAGCGTGGCGTCCAAAGCCAGGGTCCAACATGGGGTCACTGCTCAGCCCCTGTGGGAAAGGCAGAAAGGCAGCCAGCCAATCCCAACAGCCACTGTGCCTGGCCAACAATTGCCACCCCCTTCGCGGCGCAGAGGGCTGCTCCATATTTACCTCCTGCTATGAAAGAGCGGAGCCAGTAAAAGTCTCTTCAGGTGGGAGACAAAGGCAGCCAGGCGCTGGGCCCCGTCGCCTCGGTGGCCATGGGGCCCGGCTGGGTCACTCTCAAGGTACAGGGTGAAGCGGAGAGGAAGAGGAGGCGGCTGGAGGACTCTGCCCAAGCCTCACCGTATCTGTCATGTGGTGCCGGGCGGGCTATGCCTCCTCAGTCCTGGAGGCGGAGCTCAGCCCGAAACACGGAAAAGAGGGCCAGTCCGGCGGCAGGGAGAAGTGGAAGGAGACTGTTCCCCCCCCCCCGCCTGCTCCAAGGCCTCCTGTTAATGCTGAAGGCTCAGTCCTTCAGAGGGGGACTCTCATATGCCGATGCAACACAGTCCCCTTCCTTCCTCAGCTTGGGCATTGCTCCTACAGCAGCCTCCCCGAGCTGCCCACCTAGGCCAGTGGCGCCCGCTGATAGCATCAGAGGCTGGCAGAAGAAGCGGCTCAGCTGCCGGCGACACTGGCATGCCCCCTCCCTCCGCCCGCACCCGCCCGCCCTCTCCTCACCGGCCTCCCTCTCTCTCTTCCCCGGTCTCCGCCGGCCGCTGAGGCCCCACTCTCTCCTGCCGCCTCCCTCCCGGAACGGCAGGGGCGGCGACGAGGTGGCGTGTCCCGCCTCATCCCCCAGCTACTCAACTGGTTGCTCCCAGCTGCAGGGTGCTCCCAGCTTGGGGAGTACCCCGGCCCCACGGCCAACATGGCTGGCTGTGGCCATGGAGCTGGGGTGCTCCTCGAGCGGTCACGTTTGCGTGCAGCGAGAAGTGCCTGACGGGCTGCAGTGGCCCCTTCCCCTCCTGCAGGGAAGAGAGCCGCCGGTTAGCCCGGCCTCCCCATCACCACGCCACCCGCCCTGGGGGTCACTGCAAACCACAGCCTACCTGCCCCTCGCAGCCAGCAGAGAGGAGCCCGATAGGCCGCGGCGGCCTTTCCCCACCCGCGGAGAAGGGAGCCGTGGTTCCGCCCAGCCTCCCTGTCACCACGCCCCCCGCCCCGGGGTCATTCCGAACCACGGCCTACCTGCCCCTCGCAGCCAGCCAAGAGGGGCCCGACAGGCCGTGGTGGCCTTTCCCCACCCACAGGGAAGGGAGCCGCGGTTCTGCCTGGCCTCCCCGTCCCCACGCCGCCAGCCCTGGGGTTCGCTCTGAACCACGGCCTGCCTACCTCACAGCCAGCCGAAAGGGGCCCGATGGGAGACGGCTCATCCCCCGGTGTCAGTGCCTCGCTCCGGGGGGAGAAAGAGGGAAGAGTGAACGCAAGAGCCCACGTGGGCTGTCCATTCCTCCCCTTCTTCCCCGCCCGCCTGCCAGCTCCACGGGGAGGTGGAGGAGGAAAAGATGGCGCTGAGGAGGAGGCGGCCCAAGTGAGAAAGGCTGCTGGCGGCGGCAGCGGTGAGGGGGAGCGGTGACCCCTGTGAAAGGGTCATGCGACCCCCAGGTTGAGAACCGCCGGCTTAGAATATACCATAGTTTCCCAAGCTGATAAAAATGCACAGAAGTGCAGTTTTCTTTTGAAGTAGATGTGTAAACTTTCTCTCATTTTTAGTGCATACAAATGAATAGAAAGTTCACAGGACTATGGAGTGATACAATTCTTTTGTAATAATTCAAACTACAGTTTAGATTATTGTTAGAAAAAAGCCGGAGTTCATGACTAAAGTAAGAAATCAATCATTCAAAGACAGAAAAAATTAAAGTGAGATACAAACTATATGGAAGGTATTCATGCAGAAGATGTGGCAGAGTCATTCTCTGTTGTGCTAGGAAGCAGAATTAGATTAGGGATATAAATTGCAAGGAAGGAGATTTCAGCTAAATACAAACCTCCCCCCCAAAACACACACACCAAAAAAAAAAACTTCTTAGTGGCAGTACAGCAGTGGGACAGGCTGCCACCAGAGGTAGTTAGGTTTTTCTACGATGGAGAAATTTAAGCAGGGGCTAAACAGCCATACATAAGAACTAGGGATGGGCCAACCGAATCCTCGGCAGGGATTCAAGATTCAGGAATCCAGATCCCAGAATAGGGAAACCAAATCTTTCAAATCTGTCACCCAAACAATTTGTTGGAGACTGGGATGCCTGGAAACTTGGGAGACTAGACACACAAGGGGAGATGGCAAGTAGGGGAATTTTTCCCTTGGAGTAATAATGGCCTTTGCCAACAATTTCACAAATTACATCTAGGGTTGTATTCTAAGATATTTAAATGGAACATTTCATATTTAAGTTCAGCACTTGACTGGAAGCTACAGGCTTGAGATTTCAAGGATAGCTGAAACATTCCTTTGCATAGCTCGTTTGCAAAGCTCTTTCAGACACAATTCTGGGGTTTCTAGTTTTACAAGGTGTCACAGCCTTCTCTGACAAAGTGTGCTGGTGCATCATCAAACCACAAACCCCAGGATGCCAGAAGGAGCTATGCAAAGAAAAGCCAGTTTTGACCTGGATTATCTCTGTACTGTAGTTGTCTTGTTTACACAGACAGGAAAATGTGCGATTAATCCACATTTTCCTGCCTGCGTGCAAAGGGCCTTCATGACACTTTCAGTCTGGGGAGATCCTGAGGCAAAACATGACAATTGTCCTGGCCAGATTTCTTCAGAGGGAGGTTTGCCTTTGCCTAGGCGTTTGCTAAGGCTGAGGGAGCATGTCTTGCCCAAGATTATCCTTCTTTCCCTTGGTTTTGTAAACCCTTTTTTAAAAAAAGGATTTGAAAGATTCGAGATTCGTGGATCCCCAGAACCTTCCAGGGATTTGGATCTGGATTCAGATTCAGAAAATTCTGGATTCATCCCATCCCTAGTAAGAACTGCAGAAGCTACTGCATCTTTCAGCGGAGACTAGATGACCTCTATGGTGGTTTCTCACTATAGCTCAGAAAATTCATTTCATGAGTACTGCTCCCAAAATCCTCCAAGGCAAGCATGAGATTCTGAGAAGTGTGGAAAAAAAATGAGTTTCTTAGTTCTGTTACCAAATCTATAATTCTATGACTTCTTATATCAAAGCTCATGCTCTTAGAATGAGATTCTGCAGGATTTTCATATACAGTCCTATGATCTCTTTTTGAGGACTCATTCACTGAAAGGACTTAGGAAGGAGTCATTGTAATGGATTATGAAAACTGAAGAAGCATCCTCAGTCTAAACAAAACATAAATGTAATTTTCTTGCTGATTCTATTGAGTGTTGAGGCTGAACCTACAGTTAAATAAGGGTTGGGGAGAGAGAACAAACATTTGTTCTATCATTCCTACTAGAGCTTGTAAACCTATTCAGCTACATCTGCTTATCTCAGGCATCTTGCCATTAAATATCCAGAGTACCCTGATTGTAAGAGCCATGTGAGCACTTTCAGATAAATGTGTTTACAAGCCCCAGATCTTTAAGCTCAACATTAAGCTTTAAGTTGGTCTTTAAGCTCAAGAGCAGAAGTAGTCCTACCATTAGGTCAGGGATGGAAAATGTCTAGGCCACAGACAGATTTCTCACTATGGCCAGTATGCTGACACACAGTTCTGAGTTTGAAAAATGCCTTCTAATGGTATAGTTAGGTTGAGACCACCAGAAAATGAAGCGAAGTTCCATAGTGCACTCTGTAGAGCATGGTTGGATAGCTTTAGGGAAAGTGACATGGCTACTTCTGGAGCAGATTTGGGGTGTCATGAACATATTAGTTATTATTTATGCTTTTGATGGGTTCCCACCTAATGTGACTACATGAAAGAGAGGAGAGAACTCCTATATTTTTAAAAGTCGTATGGAAGAGAAAATTTTAGCCATTGTAGTTGCATGATAGCTACACTTCCTGAAATCCCTGCAGCTACACAACCATTAAAGGTACAGGAGCCCTGCCCTCTTTTCATGTGGGTAAAGCACTTATTTGAAAGGGGTACTATAACAGAAGCATGAAAGGGATGGAAGGGAAAGCTCTCTCTATCACTAGAGAAAGGTACTCTGACGTGTCCACACTATGACAGAGAACTTTTCCCTCTTAACCTAGGTGACTTCCTATGCTGTCCTCCCTCTCCCCATTGCTTTGGCACGCATGGCGACTTTACTCCTGCCACTGCCTACACCACTATCCCCTCCACACTGGCATAGTTACACCAAGCAGAACAAACCACAGTCTGTGTTCTAGGGATATACAGCCTCCATTATTTCATCACTGCATGCAAGGGTGAATAATTACTCTAGTTTTCTCCATAGCATTCTCCCCATATCTGGACACCCCCAAAATATTCTGGAGGAATCATTCTGTGGAGTTTCTTGTGCAAAAAAACTGTGGCTAATATTCTGTTAGGCAGTTACAATGCTATAAACTAGACCTACTATCTCATAATGGTTTTGTGCATATTTACCATTGTGGTACTACTGTCATGATCACAGATACCCAGAGGGATCCCTGCTTCTATCCATTGCACCCTGATTCACTGGTGGGAGAGAGCCAGATGCCTTGTTCTTCAGCACCTTGTTTACGAGCACTGCATAACTCCTCTGCTCAGGACACCTGAGTAGTTTTGAGGTGGATTTTAGAACATTCGCCTCCAAAGCAATCACAGTCCCCTTCTGAACAAATCTTGCAAAAATAAATCCAACTTCTTGTTGTTGTGTGCTTTCAAGTTATGGTGACCCTAAGGTGAACCTTTCATGGGTTTTTCTGAGGCTGAGAGTCTATGGCCATTTTTGCACCTTACCCGGTGCCTCTGGCATTGCGCAGGGATCACGCAAAAAGCCTCTTCCAGGAGGGAATCACGTCCCCTGCGCTTCCCTCTGAACCAGCTCCATGCTAGATAGAAGGAAGCACGATAGCTCTGCCCCTTCCTTCCACAGCGCAGCCATTGCAATTCCTGAGGTTCCGCACACCAGGGAAGTGCAGGAGGAACATGGAGGGAATGTGCAATCACGCATCATTTTCAGCAAAGAGCCAAAAATGATATAATGTGCAATTGCCAAGGGATCACTACAAGAGCAATGCATGATTGGGAGAACGTCATGCGGAACCGTCCTCGCGATTCCGCGTTGCTTCCGTGGCCATTTCACATGCAAAGTCACATGCAAAAAGGGCCTATGATATGCCCAAGGTCACCCAGCAGGTTTCCATGGCCAAGCAAGGAATCAAACCTTGGTCTCTAGGGTTGTAGTTCAATGCTCAAACTACTACACCACGCTGGATCTCATTATGCCATTGTAAGTCACGAACAGTATTCTGGCCATCTTGTCCTTATTTCAGCCCTACACATGGTCTAGGGACCCTGCATGGAGCAGGCCAGGGAGGGGGATGCATGACAACTAGGTTGCAGACCTGCTACATAAGCCAGTACTTTCAATGGGGCACATTTCTTTGTGGAACAAGTCAGAAAGTGTGAAAACACATGGGGAAGGCAGAGAGGAAAAGACTGTTTAGTTGCTCCACTTGTTGGCCTTTAGGTCCCCCATCCCCAAGCTGACACATTTACAAAAGAGGGATAAACAAAGCTCAATATTTCTGCAGCCACCTGTAGTGCCTTATAGTCTGGCTTCCCTTAAATTGATAAATAAAAAGGACCAGGATCCTCTTTCAAAAAAAAAAAAGGTGTGGGGGAGTGAGGGGAGAGACATTGTTATCTAATACAGCAGGGAAAGAAAACACATTAGTTTGGAGCCATCAGGTTCCTGGCATGCTGTGCTGTGAATAAATTGAAGACAAAAGTCACACAGATTCTGGTAGCTGGTGTGAGAGCAAAACAGAAATGAACAACTGGACAGCTAGAATAAACTTCTGCTGTTTGCAAAGTTTGGTTTGAGCATGCACCATTTTTTTTCCTTTGGCAATATTACACACACCTAGATTTTGAGTCCTTTACCCTGCAGGCCAGCTTTTCAGTTCTTTTATTCCTGACCTCCTTAGCCACTGCACAATAGCAAACCCAGGCACATGAGTATTTTGGCACGTAAAGTAGATAATCTTAAAGTGCCTCACTCCATCCTTGGCAATGAAAACCCATGATAGCAAGTGAGCTACTATGGTTAGATTGCTGGACTAAGAGATGAAAGGTTCCAGCCCCAGTTAGCAATGAAATTCACTGGATGGCTTTGGGCCATTCATTCCCTCTTAGCCTGACCTGCCACACAAGTTTGTTGTGATGATGAAGTGAGGGGGAGAAGAGTCACGTGCACAGCCTTTTGTTCATTGGTGGAAAAACAGGATAGCAATGCAATTACCAACCAAGCAAATCAAACAAACAACTAATGATTTGCTGTCTTTCTATGACACCAAAAATCTGCTGCCTGAAGTGGCTGCCTCACTCTGTGTAATGGAAAGACTGGTCCTTAAAGCTGGATATGACATTAGAGTTTTATTTTGGATTTTTTTTGGGGGGGAGGGGATCATCAGTCAGTAACAACCTTTTTTTCTTTTGAGCTAAAACAGCACCTTTGCATGGGTAATTTCCAAGAGGAAAATAGAATGAGGGCAAGTTAACCCCTCATTTCTCCACTACCCTTTTTCTGACCACCACCACCCCCGCACACCAGAGCCTGGAAATAACTTCTAGCAAATAATGTGTTCCTTGTAATTACTTCTTTTTTCTTTTCTTTTCTTTTTAAGTAACTAAGGCATAATGGCTTTTAACTTCCATAAAATAAGTTTTTGACTTATTTTTGTTTTTAAATTATTGTAAGCCTCTTTGTGTATCATCCTGGGAAAATGGCAGAGTATTAATTAAATAAATAAATAGTACAGTCAATAGTACTGGGTCTAAGTACCCTGAAGGCCCCAGATCCTATCTGATCTTGGAAGCTAAGCAGTCAGCCCTGGTTAGTACTAAGATGGGAGACCACCAAAGAATACCAGTACTGTAGGCTATATTTCAGAGGAAAGAATTGGCAAAGCCATCTCTGAGAATTGCTTGCCTAAGAAAGCTTTATGAAATTTATGGAGTCATCATAAGTTAATGGGCAACTTGAAGACATGCGCACAGACACACATACACACACACTCTTTCTGATTTTCATGTAACTGGAGATAATATGGTGCTTTTTGCTTACTGATTTTTTAAAAGAAAATTTTAAAGAATTTTTAAAGAAAAAAATGTAAGTAATAGTATCCATTTCAGTTACTTTTGAATAAGAAGAAGATGATAAACTGTTAAGTGTAGAAATGGTAAATATTATAATAACTGTTTCCTAAGAGCTTGGAATTCAAACTACAATCAATTGCTTTTAAAAGTTACTTTTTGAGCTTTTTGAGTTCTGACTTACTGCTCTTCCTCTTACATGGATGTTTATTTCTCTAATTTGACTCTTAAAGGTGTTTTATACATGTAATTTCAGAATTTAATATTCCATTTGATTACTTAGTGCTCTGTGAAGAAGAGCGTGGTGGACTGATTGCTTTGGGGGTACTGAATTATTATTATTTTCTTTATATTATTATTATTATTATTACTACTACTACTATTACTACTACTACTATTATTATTATTATTGCCTGTCTTGTTCCAAAACCAGAACTGAAGGCAGAAAATTGGAACTCAAGGCAGAAAACCAGGACAAGCTGAATCCATGCTGGATTTTAACAAGAACTACTTCAGATTTTACTGGAACTATCCAAGTTTCTGAACCTATTTCAGGATCAGGGTTCAGCACCTCAGAAAGTGTTTCTAAAGCCCCCAGTGGCTCTTGTAAAACACAGCATGGAGTCCATTCAAAGCGACAGCACCGCCAGCCACCTCTGGTTCCATGGCTCTTTGCCAATCATGAACTGCCTCTGCTGGAAAGTATTATGTTGACATAGATATTGCCTGGACTAATTCACCTGTGACAACACATTCACAGCTCTAAGCTATCACTTGTTGCTACAGACAATGCAAGATCAATAGGCTCAGTAAATCAGCCCTTGTTAAACCTCCTGTGTCTGATGCAGCACATGACTGCCCATGGTGGAAACATAGGCAGGGATCCTGTTGACTGGCTGCACAGCATAAAGTTACAGTAGCATAGCTAGTTTGAAGTTATTGGAGTCAACCAACTGCATAATGCGTGGTACAGCCATACATACTGTACAACAGTTGGTCCAGCTCACAACCCATCATTAAGAACTGCACTCACCACCTTCTAGACAGCATCACTGCTTGTGCTATGGTTGTGCAGCCTCCAAGAAAGTGCAAAAGATTACATAAGCAGCATTTATACCAGTGTAAAGCCACAACAGGATTCTGGGCATACACTGCAATAACCCCATTTGTCTACATGTGAAGCCAGCATATTCTGAAGTCTTTGGGTTGTTCAAGAAAGTATCTAACTCACTGTTGTTTTGAAAACCATGATCCCCAATTCATGTTCAGTACTGCATGAACACTACGGATAATCTTGCTTTATCATTTGCAACAGGTTGAGATGCTGGCAGATCCACCTGTATCAGTGCCCAAAGGCAGTGGAAAAGGTCCCATGTTCCTTTGATTTTAGTGCTAAACCTTGAACAATTCTGGGCTCGTATCCCTATCACCTGAGATGTCATTTGTTTGATAAGTCCTGTTGATTTTAGGCAGCTTAGGTGGGAAGCCAAAAAGGAGGTGTTCCAACTTCCCCATGGGCATCCAGTAAAGTTGCCAGCAAAACAGGTACAATCTGGTCACAATTTTTTGTTTCTTTTACTTTTGTTCAATTGTTTTGCTTTTGACAGATTTCAAGAAAGAAACAGACTGGGGTTCTTAACCGAAAGTAACTTTCCCAAGAAGAAGTGAGGAAGAAGTTGGTGGGAGGAGTACTAATTCCGGGGCCCAGCAGTCCAGAATGTGGCCAGGGGCCCAATTTTGTTGCATTTGCTTTTACCTTTCTTGGTAGCATCACTATGTGCCAGTTGTTTTTGACATCTGTTGTAAAAACCAATGCAATTCAAACAAAACAATAATGATAGACAAAATTTGAAATCTCATGGTTTTAGCCAGTTTGCCAGCCTGGAGCTTGACAGGCTAGCTTTCATTATTAGAAAGTCAAGATTATCTATGCTATCATATGTTTCTGATTTCAATGTATGGCTGTGAAAGCTGGACAGCAAAGGAAGATGATGCCACATTTGAAGTTCTATAGATACTGCCAAAATGGCCAACAAATGGGTCCTAGAGCAAATCAAACCTGGATTCCTGATAGAAGTGAAGATGACTAAACTGAGGTTCTCATACTTTGGACATACCATGAGATGTCATGACTCACAGGAAATGTTGATAATGCTTGGTAAACTGAGAGGCAGAAGGAAAGAAGAAGACGTCATTACGGGTCGATATACTCAATCAAGAAACCTACTGCCTTTTCAGTTTGCAGGAACTTAGCAAGGCTGTTGACAATAGGGTATCTTGGAGATATCTCATCCATAGGTTTATCTAAATCAAGGCTGACTTGATGGCAGTTAATAACAAATAGATATACTGCAGTACAGAGCCTGGAAAAGTTATTTTTTAGGATTACAACTTCTGAAATCTTCCTGAATCAGCATGGCCACTGATGTTGAAGTGAGAATTCTAGGAGCTGAGGTTCAAAACAATAAGTTTTCCAGGCTCTGTGTCAATATGAATATTTCAATATAAAAATGATTGTCCAGTCTTAATTTTTGAATGAGAATGTCAGGAGATCTTTTCACTGAGCATTCTGAAGATATGCCGTTCTCTCAAGACACTCTGCAATATATAGGGTTTTATTTAATATATGCTTTTTAACTTTAACTGAAGATTAAAAAAGAAAGAAAGAAAATGAATCACATTTGAGTAACTTTTTCAGACATCTGCTAAAAATAAGTGTAAAGGTTTTAAGGTAGTTTAAATCAAGCAGGCTCTAACCCAGTGGGACATATTTTCCTGCATGTAGCCTACAATTTTCTGGGACTTTGCAGTGAAAGATGCAGTACTGGACGCTCAAGTCCCTTTCATCTTTCAAGCTTTTAAGATTCCACAGCAGGAAAGTAGGCTGGTCTGATCTAACAGCTGCTTGTTGTCTTGTTCCAACATTTCCTTCTTTGGGTATTATAAAAGAGAAAGAACAATTTCTAATAGAACATTTTGTTTATGTATTTATTTGTAAGCAAAACAAGCTCTTACTAGTTTTAAATATAACACATGAAATGAAATAAGGATAGCTGGGGTGCACAAAGAACTCTTCTCGGTAACTCTGCAGGCAATCTTTTTTGCCCTGAAAGGCCCACATGTGGTTGGGGGCAAAGAGACAGGAATTAACATGTCATGTGTAAGCATGGCCAGAACCAAAACGTGCAGGGAACTTTTGCTCACTCTACAGGCCTCTCCCAGTGTTAAAAACACTTATTGTTGTGTGCCTTCAAGATGTTTCTGACTTACGGTGACCCTAAGGCAAAGGTAACCCCTTCTGAACGAATCTTGCCAAGAAAACCCGATGGTAGGTTCTCCTTAGGATCATCATAAGTTGGAAATGACTTGAAGGCACATAACAGCAGCAAACCTATCACAAAGTTTGGTTGGCAACATTTATTCAGAAGTGGTTTGCCACTGCCTTTTCTCAGGCAGAGAGAGTGCAATTTGCCTAAGGCCACTCAGTGGGTTTCCACAGCTAAGCAGGGATTCCAACCTTCATATCTCAAAGTTCTAGTCTGACAACCAAACCAAAACATTGCACTAGGTTCCCCTGCATCTATATATATAAGGGTGTGTGTGTGTATATATGTATGTATGTATATGTGTATATATATTTGTGTGTGTGTGTATGTGTGTGTGTAAAGTATGTATACACACACATGTACACAAACATACAAATACACACCATACTAGTATAGTGTAGCATACTTAGGGAGCAGAGAACTTTATTACTATACGAAGATTACTATATAATAATTCATTAAAACTATTTTACATTAGTGTTTTTAATAAGATTGCTTTTCAGTTTTTTAAACTTTTGCACTATAACTTGTCTTAGTTGTATTTTGTTTCAACTTGCACTGTAAACCACCTTGGGTCTCCTATTTGGAGAAAGATGGAATACAAATTGAATGAATGAATGAAAAAATAAATACATTTCAAGCATGAAGAGGGTTGTAGATAATACGAGACGCTTGATATCCCTTCATCTTTGTTCCATCTTTCCTATGAGTCACCCAAATAAACTTGCCAAATCAATTTGTACCATCTGAAGTCTGTCTCTGTCAGTCTGCCTGAGTCTGTGCCCTTTGGTAAAGATATCCTTCATAAATATGAAACCCACACAGAGAGAAGAAACCAGCCAAACCGAGACAAGGTTCACTGCCTGGAAGCCATTACCTGACAAGCTTGAAAAATGTGTGTTGAGCATCTTAGGAATGTTCAGTTTCCTTCCAAGAATATTTTGTTGCAAGTATGAATAGTGAATAGGGTTATTAAAAGTGTTTGCACACACATAAGTTGATTGATTAACACAGATAAGATGAATTGTTCATTTTCTTCATTAGCACATTTTGTAAATGCACGCAGAGAGCGCGCTAAAGAAAACTTGCTTCTGGAGACATATATTCTTGGATGTCACCAGAAATACTGCTCACTCCCTTGCTGAGAATAGTTGGAACATGTGATGAGGAAACTCACATGGATATTCCTAGCTGTCATGGCAAATGCATCTCTCATTCCTCAATTTGAGTCTCATTTGGACTTTTGTGAAGCAAAAATTTGTTTTGTGAAGCAGAAATTCCCAAACATAATCCACCAAGCTTATATCTTGGTTTCATCTCTACTTGTATACCGATCAATATTCAGAGATTTCCTTTCCTATTCTCATTTTTTGACATCAATGGCTAAAGCATTTGGTCCTCCAGGTTTAGGGCTTCAACCCCCAGAAACCCCAGCCAGCATTACCAATGTTCAGGAATTCTGGGAGCTGAAGTCCAAAGCATCAAGAGGACCAAAGACTGAAAACCAAGTGTTTTTAATTGTTTTAAATTACTGTTTAATTTGATTGGCTGTTGAACGTGGTTAGCATTTTGCTAGCATCTATTATTTTAGCTCTTTTTAAAATTTATTTTGTAAGCCACTTTGGGTACCCTTTTGGGGGAATGATGGGATATAAATAAAATAAAATAAAATAAAATAAAATAATAAGCCACTGCTCTAGATCAGTACTTTTTGAGGTATCTGATGTAGGAGACTGTTTATTTGTTGAGTTAGTTAGTTTTATGATATGCCAGGGGCCAGCACCATATTTATGCCCATTGGCTACAATTGTTTCTTTCTTTTCTAGAAACTCACCAGGCACTGGCAAGCGATAGCTTGGGTAATGGCACCAGTCCATGGATCACCATCTGGAGCAGCACTATTCTAGATCATTTTCTGCTCCATTGGTCTCTCCTATTTGGAAAGGCCATAGCTTAATGGCCTTAAGGCCCCAGACTCAATGCACAGTATCTTCCTGTTAGACTAGAAGATTCCTGTCTGAAACCCTAGAAAGCCACTGTCTGTCTGTGCAGAGTATGCATGAGCAAAGTACAACTCTCCAGATGTTGCTGCACTGCAACTCCCATCAGCTTTAGCTAGCATTTGGAAGGCCACAGTCTACCTGACCCTGGTGTAAAGAATGCTGACTGCTGACTGAGATGGGCCAATAGTCTAACCAGGAGCATAGCTACCTGAAGAGGGGGAGGACAACACGAGAATGCTGAAGGGAGGAGCCTGGTTGTTGCCAGCCAATCACAGCTCAGAGAATGATGTGAAGCAGGGCCTATGGGAGGAAATATTACAAAAACTGAGGCTTGTCTCTGTCAGAGGGCAGATAGGGAAATGCTGACACAGAAATAAGGGAGATGTCAGAGAGATAGGAACAGATGGATCAGAGACAGAAGACTCGGGGGGCAGACTATGGTTTTGGTGAGCTGTAAATGATTTAGTAGTTCAAGGGTTAGTGTATTATTTTCTTGTGTTTTAATAAACTTCCACTTGTTTATACCACTGTTTCTGTTTGTTGCTATTAAGCTTGGAGGAGGACCTGGTCACATAGAACCTACCAAAACAAAACAGCCACTGGTCCACAATGGGAGGGTCACCTTGAGCCCTAAGTACACCCATGAGTGTATGCACACACACACACACACACACACACACACACACACACACAGAGTTATCTCATGGCTGGTACAGAACCCAGAGGGATCAGAAAAATATCTGGCTATATTCCAGAATGATTACTTCATTCACTGAGACATCTCGAGGACGTCCCCATGCAGTTCAGCGGTGGACATAATCATTTTGAGTATTGCAACAGGGACATGGCCAGACACTCCTCCCACCACTCCCACCAGACATAGAATGGCCATGGAGGGGCTGCAGGGACTCTGCAGAAATTCTGGAGGCCAGTGAATGGCCAGCTGGGTCATACAGGACTGTAACCATGGCATGCCCAATAACGGAAATAACAGTAATCAGACAGTTTTCAGAAAGAATATCTCTCACACACAAGGGTATGCCTCAAATTTTCCATTAAAATGATTATGGATTTTAAGCTT
Source organism: Iguana delicatissima (assembly GCA_948472985.1). Lineage (NCBI taxonomy): Eukaryota > Metazoa > Chordata > Lepidosauria > Squamata > Iguanidae > Iguana > Iguana delicatissima. Next base: position 80,536 of record CAOKZL010002208.1, on the reverse strand, counting down.
AACGAACCATGGGGAATCTATTAGGGACAGCATGTCTGTGTAGGCAGTCTGAATAGCAAGAACAGAAATGCAAGTGAGGTGGTAATGGATTGACTATGTCCTCCCCACCTTTTTTTTCATTTCCCACAAAAGCTGAAAAAATTACCATACAAAACCACCAAAAGAAGGGGGTGGAAGTAATGTGATCCCATAAGGTAATGACTCCCTGCTAAGTAGCAGCATCTTAACTTTTGAGAATCTGTGTAATTTTTTTCCCCTAAAATGTATAGGAATCCTCCTTCAGTTAGGAATTAATTGCATTAACTGTCGAGGGTGAGCAACAGCTGCACCCTCGACAGAATATCTGTTTTTCTACACAAAGCATCACCATGGTCCCTCCAAGCTAAACAATGGCCTCTTAACTAAGGGGATGGGGAATTCCTTCTTTGAAATGATTTTGAAAAGAGCAACCCCCTGCTTAACCAAACAACAAGTCTTAACCCAGAGATTGGCAGCTGCTGACTGGAGGCAGGATTTGTGAGGTCCTTGTACTATGTCAGACAATTGAAGGGGCCACAGCTCAGTGAACAACTACATGCTTTGCATACAGAAGACCCTGATTCAGTCTGATATCCCTAAATAGTCTGTCAGCAGGGAACATCAAAGCCCTGCTGGACCAGACTGAAGGTCTGGCTGGAGCTTTGGAACATTACCTCTTTGAACTGCAATTCCCAGAATGCTTCAGCCAGTCAATCACCTTGCATCCTGCAACAGTGAACAGAGGAAGCCCACAAGCAAACCATAGGTTTAGTCTTTTTGTTCTCTGGTACTCAGAGTGGTTAGTCATAGCTCCCATGGCAAGGGAGCAGTAAATCAACTCCAGGTTTTAATCTGAACTTCAAAGGAGATACCTATGCTGCTGACTGCATGACATGGATTAGGAGGAAGTTTCAAGGGAGGTCATGTAAGTAGAATAACCCTTTGCTGAAAACTGAGCTCTGTTTGGCGGGTGGGTGGGTGGGATTCTTAATTGGAAATTGAATTTAGTCCATTTCCACACTAGACTGTTATAGTGTTATTATTCCACTTCCAACATCCTATGGATTCCATAGGATGTTGAAAGTGGAACAACAGCACTATAACACTATAACAGTCTAGTGTGGAAATGGCCATAGTCGAAGCTCCTCCTATAAGCTGCACTATGAACAGTGGTTCTGCATTGCAGGAATGTCATAAGGCATTCTCTCTCTGCTCCATCTCTATTAGATATTGTTCTTACCTGCCTTCAAGTCATTTCTGACTTACGGCAACCTAAGGCAATCCTACCACAGGGTTTTCTTGCCAAGATTTGTTCAGAGAGCATCTGCCCTTGTTTCCTCTGCTGTGGAAAGAATGAGAATTGCCCATGGTCACCTAGTGGGCTTCTATGGCTGAATGGGGATTCGAACACTAACATCCCAGTATCCTAGTCCAACATTCAAACCACTACATTGCAACGTTAAATATACCAGGCTGCATCGGTCACACTGCAACCTTCATCATCCCCTGCTGTTGGCTATATTGCCTAAGACTGATGGGAGGCCAACAACATCTGCATCCCCCAGCCAGCATGGCCCTTCAGTCATGCTGACTGGGGGATGCAGAGAGTTGTAGTTTTAAAGAAAGCGATTATTTTACAAGCTCTGGACACATATTCATCATCCCTGCCCTATTGTATATTTTATTACAATCAGTGGCAGGCTAGACAAAACTTATTATTCAAGCTTTTCCTGAACATACGTTTCTCATCTTTCTGTTGTGTAGAGACAACTATCAAGGTCACACAGAACATGGCTCTGATCCAGAAACCATTTAGCAAAAAGCTTGCCTGAGGATGGGGGTGGAGAAAGATGGTTCTTTTGACTAAACCTAAAGCTGCTTTGGAAGGAACTGTTCCATGTTAGACGATTCACAGTGTCGTTTGCCTCCCACTGTCTTTTTGACAAAAGGCTAGCAGGAAAATAACTCAGGGCATGATCCTGTACTTTCCTAAATTACATAATTGCACAATTACTCATTACATAAATGTTTAACAAGTCTACCATTTCATAAAAGTTCAACAGTACTGATGGCAAAGCCCCATGTTCAATCTGCCGATTAGAATATGTGTTTCAAAATAAGAGAAAAGTTGGCCATGAAGAATAAATATCTTCTACAAGAAATTCATGCAATAGCACAATTGGTTGGGGTTTTTTGAAGAAAACAGTTAACAATGTTTCCTCTTGGAACACATGCTTTCGTGGCGGTTATAAGTGGTGTTCTGGGGCAAACTTATATGGCATCAGATCCAATACTTCATCTTAGTGCCTCCAATTCACAATTTTCTCCTGGCCCTTTCTCTCAAAATGTTGCGTTTCCCCAACTGTCTTTTAACCATTGCCCCCATACAGGCAATTGTTTAGTTTAAGACAGAAAGAAGAGCTCTACTGGGTGAGACCAAAGGCCTATTTAATCCCACGTTCATAGAGAGGTTGCTAGTTAAATCAGTTTCCCATTGGAACCCCACAAGAAGGACAAGAGTATGACAGCATCTTCCGTGTTGTGCTCATCAGCAACTGATATACAGTTGGCCCTCCAATATCTGTGGGTTTGACTTTCACAGAGGTCATTATTTAGGAATTTGTCTATCCCCTGCCCCTCAGGCACTTCTTTTCTGTGGGAAACTTCCCTCTCAAAGGCTCCAATAAGGCCATGCAGCCCTTTAAAAACTCGGGCCATTTCTGCACTAGCCTGTTATAGTGCGATGATTCCACTTTCAACATACTCTGGAATCCTGGGGTTTGCAGTTTCGGGAGGGGCCGGCTGAAAATGGTGCACGATTGTGCATTGCTCCAGGGCCCCGCGTGCACTTGCCCTGCATGCGGAGCTTCTGGAGCCACAGCAGTCATACTTCCTGCCCCAGCGCAACGTGGGAAAATCCCAGGCTGCACTGTGGAAGGAAGAGGAGGGCTCTCACGCTGCCTGCTCGGGAGCAAGCAGTTCGTGTGGAGCTGAAGCAGCGGGGACGCGAGAGCCTCTTGCTGGAGGCTGCTTGCACAATCCTCACACCCCAGTGCCGAAAAAAGGTAAGGTGTGGAAAGGGCCAAGGAAGAAAGCGCAAAGGTAAGGTTACAGTTTACAGCTGGTGCTCCACTTTAGCAAGAGTTAGGGTCAAAGGACCCTTTTAATAGTGTAACAATCACAAAAAAGACTTTCAAAACTCATTTGCCTCCAAAAACTAAGCAGTCACTGGCTCCAGCGGTGGTGATCCAGCCCCTCACCCTCTACTTCTCCTCATCCCCACTGTCTCCCATCCACCAACAGCACCTCCTCTGCCTTTTCTTTCTTCACACTCTGTAATCCAACTGTTAGTTCCATTTCTCATCTTTTCACGCCACCTCCAACCCCACTTCTCATCCTTTCCTGTCTCCCCCATCTTCCCACAGCACCAGCACCTACCCTTCCTTCACACCCTGTAAGAGAGTGGGGAGGGAGGCGAGAGGGAGGAGCTACAAACTTGCAAATACAGTCATCCCTCCACATTCACTGGGGGCACAGGACCCCTGTGAAAGTGAAAAAAAAAACATGAATAATTCTAGGCCTTCCCAAACCATATTTAGCACACAAAAAAATGTATGATCACCATATTCAACCCGTTGTGGGTTCCTTTGAGGCATCACGGTTCCTTCACAAAGCAGAAGTGGGTGGCTGGTGGGGCTTGCTGCCACCTCCACCGCTGTCCCACACCATCTTTAATAGGGACTTACAAGCCTCGTTCGCAATTTCTAAGTCTCAGGAAGCTTGCAGTCCATATTGAAAAGAGCATAAGGTGACAACACATAATTCATGTATAATCAAATCCGCAAAATTGAAACCCGCAAATGCAGAGGGCTGACTGTAATCAAATTCACAAAAGGGAACTCTGCAAAAACAGAAAGCCAAATTTATTTATTTGTTTGCTTATTACTAGCATGATTGTTAAAAGTCAAGTAAAAGAGAAGTTTCACTGTCAGTGTTTCTTTTCTGGCCAGTATTATTATTTGTTTCATTTCATGACTATTACTGAAAATAATTTTGTGGTAGACAGAAGGCGGCTGTTAAAAAAATGATCTGCTCCATTTGTCAAATACTCTAGGGATGTCACTGACATTACATAGTTATAGCAGTCCGATACCACTTTAATTGTCATGGCTTTAGCCCTGTAGTTCAAGGAATTACTCATTTTAATCCTCATAGCTTGAATGATAAGGGAGAAGCAATATGTGGATAAGGAGTTGGAAGAGGAATGGGGCTGTACATGTAGGCTCCAACTCCAATCTCCCTTGATCAAAAAGGGGAGTCTGCAAGGGGCCTTAATGCGATTGTATGTCCACAGGCTTTCCTTTTCAGATGTTTTACCCTGTATACAGACCCTGGGAATATGGCCAGTGGAGTGTAGCAACACCTGAGATGGAATCATTAAGGTACACTCCCATCCTTTCTCCCAAAACTGCAAACCCCAGGATTTCAGAGGATGTCGAAAGTGGAATAATAGCACTATAACAGCACAGTGCAGAAAGGCCTTGAATATGGCTTCAAAGTGTAGTGAACTGGACGGTTTTGAACACAGCTGGGGCATCTTTCAAAGTTATTGGGTTCAAAAGTAACACACACACACTACATTAGAAGGAGAGAGATTTAGACCAAATGATATAAAACTGCTTGATAATTACTCATTTCATAAATCTGCTGCTAATAGCTTTTCACCAGGAAAAAAAAAAGAAAGAATTGCAGATATCATCCTGACATTAGTCTCAAAATAATTATGTGCTGCATATTATTATTTTAAGATTGTATCCATTTTGTACTCTTGACAGTTTGCTTATGCCTCTGTTAGTCAAGATTTAAAAATGAAAACAAAACGATGACATTGTTTTCAATCTAACTTTTTTTGATACTTGCAGCGGCCTATGACAAACACATTTGTTGAGACATACCGGGAAATCTTCTGTACAAATGAGTTCTCCTTAGGCACACACGCGAGATTCTCTTCCTTCCCCACACCTCTATTTTTTACCCCTAGCAAAGACTGCTAAATTTGTGACCAGTTCAAAATTTGGCTTCTCCTACAGTTCCCAATCACAGCTGAAGATAGGTTCTTTGTGAAATGTATTACAATGTCCATCTCCTTGAGGCAGCAAAGTTACTTGTTTGGATTATACTATGCCTGTTGCCTGCGGAATTCTGAGAGCTGTAGTCCCAAAAATATCAGTTTTCCTACTTCTGTCCTTAAGTCCACAGTTAAAACTGGGGAGGTTGGAGTTAGTGCTGCAACAAGCATGGCTCTGTTGAGAAAGGAGACGAAAAAGGGCAAGCTGCTATTATTTACACATTACGTTACATTTACATTAGCCTCAACTTCTTTCCAAACGCAGCACATACTACAGTTATACACTATACTTACACACAACAATAGTATAGGCATGCACAGTTCACACAGCAGATCACTAGAGATACAACTGAAGCATGGTAATTATTTTCTGAGCAGGCTATGGCCAGTAGATTCAGCATAGCATAGTAGTTCCACAGGCAGAATTGTGCTATACATGGCCATTCACCACCACCCCAGCCTCATTGTAGAACCACTGAAGCTGGTAGATAAAAAGGGGGTCAGAGAAGCATCTGGCTATGTGCCCATTACCAGATGCAAAGTGATTACATCCTCCACTGAGACCCATCAGCATCCTCTGGAGGTCTCAGTAGATGACATAATCATTTCCCATCTGACTATGGGGAGTTAACCAGGTACTTCTTTGAAGCCTCTTTGTCCCCACCACTCACAGAACGGCCACTGGAGGACTCAGATGGCTCTATGGTAAGCCCAGGTACTGTTGAATGAGCAGCTATAGCATAATTCTTCATATGGAACTAATATACAGAAAGTTGCGGGGAGGATTCCACATCCTATGGAATCCTAGGGTTTGTAGTTTAGGGAGGGGCATTTAGAATTCTCAGCCAGTGAGCTCTTTGGCCTCAGTAAACTACAAACCCCAGAATTCACAGGATGTTGAAAGTGGAATAATAGCACTATAACAGTGTAATGCGGAAATGGCCTAAGAAAGTGTGTTTTCATTTAGTATGACTAGTCCCAAATATTTTTCTGCATCAAGCAAAGGACACAGACACACTCGCTCCTCCCTATTTTACATATAGAAGTTAACTGGACTGATAGATGAATCATATATCAACACTGAAGAAGAAATAGCATTCTCCACTTCACCTGACACATCAAGACAAGTGGCTTGGCATATATACTCTTCCCCCAGGAGAGAGAAACAGCTGGAATATTCAGAAGAAATAACAATGAGGTTGCTACTGCTGCCTCCTAGCATTTGCTGCCTGAGGGTCAGAGTATACATTTTAGAAATAAAGAATTCTATTCTAAAACTTAAGTGTTCCCCAGAAAAATGGGACTAGTGGTGAAAAGTACATTTCCTAATCATTTTTGAAAAGTCTGAAAGATCTGATAAAAGATAGACTAACCCAATGGAATGTTGTAAAGCCCCTGTTCTTCCTCCTACTCTTGCTTTCCCTGCTTGTTTTCCCATTTGTACTTCTTTGCAATAGGATCAATTGAGAAATGTAGAACTAGTAATGCAAGACAGCAAGAGTTCTGCTTGTTTGTTTTGGGGGTTTTTTGGAAGAGGGACACTAAGGAAATAAAAGGTGGGGAAACTAAACTCTGTCGAGACCAGTTGGAGTCAGATGTGCTTAGCATGAAGAAGTCAACACTGAGAGGTGAACTGTCCTGTAGAAGGTAAAGCATGCTTTATTTTCTGCTGCTCCAGAGAATAGGATCCAAATCAATGGAATCAAATTGCAAGGAGGTTTGTTCTTACTTAGCATTAGTAAGAAATTCTTGGCTGCATAATTGCTGTCTCCCTTGTTTCAGCACCTTAACTGGCTACCAGTCCATTTCTGCACAATTCAAAGTGCTGCTTATGCCCCTTAAAGCCCAATATGGCTTGGGTCCAAGCTATTTGAAGGAATGTTATCTCTTTCTATGAGCATACTCAAGCCCTGAGATGTTCAGGAGAAGCCCTTCTCTCCATCCCTATACTTTCCTTCTTTACTCTCCTTCTGGCAGTGAGTGAAAACTCCACTGTTTTGTCAGGCTTTTAGGAACTGAATGCAAAAGGCTCCTAAAGGTGTACTTTTTTTTTTTTTGATAGTCTGCCCTTTAATTAATTTTAAATTGTTTTAACTCTATAGTTTAATTGTTTTTAGAATAACATACAAACACACAAGATTTTGGTATTTTTTGATCTGTGCTGCTTTTAATAATTCATAAGCTACCTTGAATCTCAGTATTGGGAAGAGATGGGATATAAATGAATAAAACAAAAATATCAACATCAACAATTTGATAGAAGGATAGACTACCTCAGAAAGCAGTAGGCTCTCCTTCAATGGAAACCTTTAATCAGAGGCTAAATGGCCACCTCTCAAGGGGACTTTAATCATAGGCCATTTCTGCATTACACTGTTATAGTGCTATTATTCCACTTTCAACATCCTATGGAATCCTGGGGTTTGCAGTTTGGGGAAGGGCATTTAGAATTCTCAGCCAGAGAGCTCTTGGGCCTCAGTAAACTACAAACCTCAGAATTCCATGGGATGTTGAAAGTGGAATAATAGTACTGTTACAGTGTAGTGCAGAAATGACCATAGATTCCTGCAATGTCAGGATGCTAGACTAGACAGCCCTTAGGACCTTTCCCAGCTCTATGATTCTATGTGCCATTGGTTTTATTGAATAATTTAGATGTGACAATGATTTACTGGGTTTGTTCCTATATCTTTCACAAATTGACCCTTCCTTATCTGAAATGCTTGGAACCAGAAGTGTTCTGGATTTTTTCAGATTTTGGGATACCTGTGTTTGCATACACATACATAACGAGACACCTTGGAGGTGGGACCCAAGACTATATGCTGATCCCCCCCCCCCCAGCCTTCCACCAGGATTCTGGTTTTGTCTAAGTCAGAGCTTTCAAAACTTATCATATTGGTGACACACTTTTTGGGCATGCATCATTTTGCGACACAGTAATTCAGTTTTACTAGCAAACCAGAGGTTAAACAGCAGGAAAGGCAGCACCCCCCACCCAATCCTGGCTCGCTGCTGTTGTCCTTACTGAGGAAAGACCCCAGCGAGGGTGGCAGCAGCAGAAAAGGCAGCCTCTCTTCTTGATCCTGGCCTGCGGCGGCTGCAGCAAGAGAAGTTCAGGTAGGAGGGTATTTCTCAGCCCAGGGAGGCAACACACCTACACACTTCAGGTGACACACTAATATGTTTGGAAAGCCCTAAGTAAAGACAAAGAGCCAGAAGAAAGGGCAGGCAATAAATAATCCTTTTAGGTGTCCCTTTTCTCTTTCTCAGCCTGTTCTCATTCTCCAGCCTCACATCTCATTCATTTGTTAATTGTGCTGTGTGTGAGATGTGAGGCTGGAGAGAGACTGATGATCTGTGAAATAGTAGGAATCCACACCTCACACCTTTTCACAGATCCTCACATCCCTCTCTCTCTCTAGCCCCACATCTCTTGCATCTCTCTCTCTATAGCACCTCTCCTCTCTCTGGGAACCCTGCTAACCACCTGCTTCTGCCTTGAGCAGGGGCACCAGAGCAGCTATCTCAAAGGTGACTGGAGTCATAAAGTTTCAATTTTTGGAGGGTTTCAGATTTCAGATTTCTGGGCAAGGTATGCTCTACTTGTATTGTATAAAAACACTAAATGGCGCTGGCCCAGGTTATCTTAAGAAACATAATCTCCCACACAAACCTGTTCATGTTTTGAGATCTTCTGAGGAGGCCCTTCTCTCTGTCCCACCACCCTCACAGGTACTAGTAACCCAGGAGAGGGCCTTCTCTGTGGCTGCTCCCAGGCTCTGGAACTCCCTTCCCAAAGATGTCTTACAGGCACCCTTCTTGCTATTCTGCACAAAATAAAGACTTTTGTTGGGTGGGGGGAGGTGTTGACAAGCATTGGAAGACTGATTGCTAAGAGGGAAAAGGTCTTGAATACTGTACAGGTTTTTCTACTTCCTGATTTTCTTTTAATGGTTTATGTTTATAACTGGATTTAATTTTTGATCATTCAATCATGTTTTTTAACTTTTGTTACATTTTGAATTTTTACCTATGTTTGGTTTAATTGTTCTAAGGCCCCTTGAGTTCAAAATTGGGGAAAAGGCACGATATTCATAGAACAACAACTTTAGTACGACTATATATTAAGCAATAAAGTAGTTCTTCAACCTTAATCAGTGTATGGTGTACCTATCACAACTCCAGTACGTACCTACTCCTTAATTTCCTTTTCATCCCCAGAATTATTTGGCAGTAGTTCACCTCAGTTTTTTGACCTTTTTGTTCTTATACGAACAGCTTTTTAACTGCCAGACTCCTCAGATCTCTTGGACTGTAGCAGGGCTTTCCAAATGGTGTGCCATGACCCACTAGTGTGTCACCTGAAGTGTGTAGGTGTGTCGCCTACAATCTTCGAAAAGTACGTTATTATTTATAAGTCATATATTTTTAAAATGTATGAAAGGTTTTCATGAGATATGTTGTATCCCCATACATTTCATTATTACAATTTATGTGTGTGTCTGTATCTCTTATAAGGGGTTAGTTTAACCTCTGGTTTGCTAGTAAAACTGAATTACTGTGTTGCAAAATGATGCATGTCTAAAAAAGTGTGTCACCAACATGAAAAGTTTGAAAAGCTCTGGGCTATAGCCACAGTGCACACTTTTAGTAGTTTGATACCACTGTAACTGTCATGGCACTATGCTACTGAGTCCTGAGATTTGTAGTTTAATAAGGTACTGACAATTCTCTAGTACACTTACCTGAAATACAGCATCAGAGCTCTCTGTCAAAGAACTCTTAAGTATCTCATGAAACTACAAATCCCAGAATTCCAAAGGATGGAACTATGACAGGTAAAAGCGCATTGCAAAGCTATAAATGCATAGTGCTGATACAGCCCAGTTCACATAAAGAGTCATCTTGCAAAATGAGAGCTAGATTTATGTACTCTCATAGGCACAAAACAAGGCCTTTCTTTCCACCAAGCTTCTGAGTTCAGATAACGAAACCCAAGCAATATAGAAACACAGAGTATATTTCTTATTCTACCTACACCTTGTTTCAGGAAATCACATTACAGGGAATTATTTCAATGGCTGGAATAGCTCCACTTCCTCCCTGTCTCATTTTTAAGAGCAAATTTTGTAATCCAATAAACCTCCTCAATAGGCTTTTGCCTGCCTAGCAACAGCAGCCACCGTTATACGTCTCAGCTAATCTACAGGGCTCTGTTCAAAAGTGTCACATATCGAGTGCAGCTTAGTCTGAAATTGACACAGTGGAAAGTATTTTCACTCTTGACAGAATGCCCTCATTGAAGGTTAGGTGGAAGAAAGATTCAACAGTCTTATAAACAAGAAAAAAGTCAGGAGCATCTGATGACTCCCATGTCATTTGAGTGCTGAATCCACTCCGGGTTCTAGCCTGAAATTTAAAGCAACTATCCAAGGTGCTGGCCCTATCCCCCAAATTCAGTTTTGTCACCCTATATGGCTTCTTTATATGTATATATGGCCATTTCTGAACTACACTATGGTGCTATTATTCCACTTTCAACATCCTGTGGAATTCTAGGGTTTGTAGTTTGCTGAGGCCAAAGAGCTCTCTGGCTGAGAATTCTAAAGGCCCCTCCCTAAACTACAAGGACCAGAATTCCACAGGATGTTGAAAGTGGAATAATAACACTGTTGACGTACGGTGACCCCATACATTTCACAGGATTTTCTTAGGCATGGAATACTTGGAGGTTTCGCCTGTTCCTTGCTCTGAAATATTGCCTGCAGTACCCAGTATTCGTTGGTGGTCTCTCATCCAAATACATACCAGGGCTGACCCTGCTTAGCTTCCAAAATCAAACAGGATCTGGTGCCTTTAGTTAGGTCCCAGCTTCTTTGTTGTCAGACTAAAATATGAAGTCAATTCACTGCCGTACTGAAGCCATCAGCTGCTACTGATGGAAACGTTTCAGATGGGAATGAGGGCCTTAAACATACATGGCATGCTGTTCCTGCCAAAGCTGAGATGGTCTGCATCTTTCAGTGCCTCAGTGGAAGATCCAGAACACTCGGTTATGATTTGAGATCAAAAGAATGTAATTAACAAATACGGGCTTTTTCGCACTTGGCGAAGAAAACGCCCTGTTCTGTTACTTACCGGACTGGCGTGCTCCCTCGGAGGATCCAGGCTGATCCGGAGCAGTGCATGGCTGCGCTACACACTTCTCCGGGGATGAAAATGGTGGCTTCCGGTTGGTGGAGGCTCTCCACCAACCGGTGAAGCTTGCCAGCCTAAAGCCCGCCCCCAGAATATCTGCAGGCTCACACTGGTGCGAATCTACACCGGAGCACAGCCATGGAGTGGGGCGGGCTGCACTGTTGAAAGACCTGTTTTAAGCAGTCTTTCACTAGCATGGCAAGCGACCACTTCTGGTTGTTCCAGAGTGGACTGAAGTCCAGAACTACAGAAAGTAGTCCGAACCCAGTCTGCCCCCAAGTGCAAATGTCCTCGCTGGAGGATGCTCTGCCCCATTGCAAAAACAAAATGCGGAAAAGGCCTAAGTCTAACACATTATGAATTTAGTATGGATGTTTGGCCAAGCAAGGATTATGGCCAAGCAAGGATTATGGTTGTTAACATACTGGCTGGAATTCACAATCACAGCTGCAAAAGAACAATCTGGACTTATACATCCGTAAATTATCTGTTTTCATGATCCTTACATATTCATGATTGTGGCATTATTGCCAATCCTTCCTTACCAGGCATCAGCTGTTGCAACTGTTCTCCCGTCAATTGGAGCACAGCAAACTGGTGGTTCCACTCCCCTCCCAAGAGTGATTTCCAATGCAAGGGGAATCACAACCTCGCAACAGAGTTTCTGCTTCTGTGTGTTGGACCAGAGATCACTTGCAAGAAAGGTGGGGGAACCATCAATCTGCTAAGCCCCAATCAACAGGAGAACAGATATCTGTAGCTCACAGCTCCTGGTGCCTGGTAAGACAGGATTGAGGGTAGAGTGTCAGAAAAGGAGAAGCTACTTACTTAAGTATGTTGCTGATCTAGAATCTTGGCCACAGGCTACTTACTTACACAAGCAGCTGATCTAGAGTATGAGCCACTAGTAGACTTCAAGAGGAATTACCATCAGCCTCCCAACAAGTAGAACATTTGGCATTTAATGTAAGGATGAACACATCCTAGACACATTTTATATTATCTATTATTTTTTCCTTCACTAGTTTTGGCTTCTTTGGCTTTCCCTAGAGAGAAATTCCTCTAGGTTGGGTGCAGCAGCTTTTCCCAACCTGGTGCTCTCCAGATGTGTTTGACTAGACTAGAGCCTTCATCATTTCTGTCTCACATGGTAAATGGCCATCCTGGTTGAGATTATTTTTTTTTATAGCCCACAAATCTGGAATCTGACAGACTACAGAAGGTTAATGTAGACTTTATTTGTTTCAGAAAAATAGCATCCCATCAAATATATTGTCTATAGCCACCCGTCCAGAACTTGCAGGTACAGTGCCTACATCATCCTGGAGAATCTTCTCCCTGCAACTGGAAGAAGAGGGAGCCAACAGGAAACAATGATAACTAGCAAAGAAAGACAAAGAAGACAATCAAAAGTATAATTCATGCAGCATAGGTGTATTCGCTCAGAATTCATTCCCTCAGAGGTCAATACAACTTGCTCTCCAGAAGGGCACTTCGGGTACCAGTGCTACTGTACGACACTATGCGCATTTACTCAGCTTCATTGTGCTCAGTCAATGTAAGCTTGAAAACAAGTTGAAGAGAGTCAGCATGGTGTAGCAATTTGAATGCTGGACTAATAGCCCTGGAAACCAGGGTGCAAATTTCTGTACAATCATGGAAACTCACTGGAGGACCTTGGCCAAGTCATGCTCTCTCAGTCTGGACAATGGCAAACCTCCTCTGGATAAATCTCGCAAAGAAAACTGTGATGGGGTCACCATATAGCCACAGTCAACTTGAAGGTACCTGATACAAAAAATCAAGCCTAGAATGAGAGCAAATGGAGTACAACAATTAGACTGTTGATCTAGGACTGGAAAGACCTAGATTAAATTCAGCGCTTTGCAATGAGATCCACAGTTAACTTGCATGAGGCATGATTTCTCAGATAATGTCTACCTCACAGGGATGTTACGAGTATTAAATGAGACCAGGCCACCCTCAACATATAAACATGAGGAGTGTGGAACTGGAATAATGTCATAATTATGGTAAAAGAAGGGGGTAAAAATACTAAAAAGGCCTTTGGGCAACTCACATTCTCTCAGCCTCAGAAGAAGGCAATGGAAGATCTCCTCTGCACAAATCTTGCCAAGAAAACCCCATGATAGGGTCACCGTATACTGGAGTCAAACTGAAGATGCATAATAGTAACAACGAAACAGTAGCTGCTGCAGCAGCTGCAACGAATACAAAACTGACAAGAAGAAGCATGTACAAGATTGTAGTCCTCCTCATTTCACCCTGAGCAACAGGCAAAGACTAAGGCTGGTACTGCACCTTGAAGTATTGATACTCAACTTGTGTATCAGAATCCACAAAGTTGCTACATCTTAATTGTGCAGTCTTTCGTCTTTTTTTTTTTTCCTGTTCTTAAAATATTGTATGACTGGAAAAAGAGTGGATGAAGAGATAGAAAGGTATATTGGTGGTGGTGTGCCTTCAGGTTGTTTCCAACTTATGGTGACCCTAAGGTGAACCTGTCATGGGATTTTCTGGGGGTTGAGAGTGTGTGACATGCCCAAGGTCACCCAGAAAGATATAGATATAGTAAAATGTTAAGTAGATCTTGTGTTACAACAAATGACTACAGTTGAGTCTAGAGGCTACCATAGAAACCAAGAATATCCATTTGAGGAAGTGTTTGTGCCTTTGATTTGACTGTCAAAGGAACTTAACAGAAGCGATGTTGGCATCTGTCCAACAACTGGGAACAAACTATGGTAGGAATCCAGTTGATGAAGGCCAAGTTGATGACTACTATGCTGGGGGTGGTGGCAGCAGCGGCCATGGAAGAAAGAAGGCTTTGGAGAAACGGCTTCTCAGAGCCAGCAGATTTTGTCTGCCTTTCCTCATGACCACTGTACACCCACAAAAAAGTCCAGCCTCTGGTGTAGCACATCAAGAGGAATACAGCCTACAGATGGAAAATCTTCAAAATTTTGAGCAAAAGTACATTGTAAATGCATTGTAAGAGGTTCATGCTTGTTCCCATCAAGAAAGATCAGGAACTCCATAATATATATGGGGCCTGACCCTTAAGGAACTCCAGTAATTGAAGTTCCTTCAGGATAATACAGAACCATATTTTTGAACCCCTTCTTATGCACTTCTTTGTTTCAGAAAGATTGCTATGTACACTTAGAAAGTCTCCCAATTACAAAGGATGCAGAGTTGTTTCCAGCCAAGATTTAACAATAAATAGAAATTAAATGAGGTAGAGAGAGCTATAAGAACCATTCCAGATGGCAAAAACGCTTTCTCCTCCACAGAACCTGTCAACTGCAGTGAAATTTTACTGAAGAGAAGAGATGAGATTAATGATTGTTTGTTTGTTTGTTTCTTTTCTTAGTTGGAAACAGAACACAGAGGAAGAGATTCTGCAGCCCTTGTAAACATAACTCTGTTTATAGAGTTTAAAAATAATGCATTCTAATGCTCTAAGTACTCCCATGCCACAAATCCATCCTTTGTCCATTTTAGATTGGAGCAAGTAGAATATTGCTATGAGAAGAATTGGTTTTTCATATTGGTAGGTCTTCGGTTTATCAATAGGCCTTCTACCTACCACCACACATATACCATTTATTTTTAAATCACTGAATATAACTGGACAACTGGACAGTTCAGAGATAATGGGTATAACACTGTACAGTTACAGTGTGTGTGTGCACCTTCAAGTCATCTCTCACCTACGGTGACCCCATGAATTTCATAAGGTTTTCTTAAGCAAGGAATACTCAGAGGTGGTTTTGCCAGTTCCTTCCTCTGAAATACAGGCTACAGCACCTGATATTCGTTGGCAGGTTCCCATCCAAGTACTAACCAGGGCTGACCTGCTTAGCTTCCAAGATCAGATGGGATCTGGTATAGTTTCACACAGTCTGAAGTGCCACAGCATTCTGGGATTCTGGGAGACTTCAGGGAGAATTTTTTTGCCCTGGAATCTTCTGCAGGTACACAGACTACCAGAAATGCTAAAAGCAAAAATAGAAGTGGGAAAAAGCCCATTTCTAGTTTTGAAAAATGAGTTTGTTGCAGGGCAGGGGATACATTTAATCTAGTGGAAGAGGGCTACATTTTATTTTAAAGGTGAATTGCCTCTCCTGGGGGATTCTAGGAGAATAATTCATTTTTTTTCTTTTTCTTTTTTTTTCTTTTGGCCAGGAAAGGTCCATCCAGGGACTCTAGAGGAGTTGGAGCTGCAAAAACAGAACTGAGGAGGACACAAGCAGGGTCACATTTTTTTCATCTTGAAATGAGTCTTTTATCTGACCCATCAAGTTTCTTATGTTTTTTATCCAGATGTTGCCACCAGTTTCACTCATAGTTTTTTATCTGGGGAGGGGAGGGGGCAGCTGCTTCAAAGTATTTGTTTTTTGTCTCGCTAGCAAGGCCATGAGAGGTAGAGGCAAAAAGAAAATTTCCCTCTTTGCACTATAATCCCATGAAGCTCTTGTTTTCTCAATGTTGAAGGGCCTCAAACAAATAAGCCAAATTCTATCTTAGTTTGGAGAAATAACACAACTCCTGTATCAAGCTGATCTGACATGAGCAAAGAAAGAGCTTGTTCACCTCTCATTTCACATAAATCAGCCTCAGCAACAAACAATGGAAATGTACAGAAAGCAAACCAGTTTGTTTCTGGTTCATGTCACGTTGGCATGTGTTCACTCATGGCTCTGTTCTCTCCAAACTCTGTACTATTCTGTATTTTTAAAAAAAGTCTATACAAACATGGGCATTTAAATGCATAATCATTAACAACAACAACATAATGCCAGCACTGTACATGATGCTGTTACCTCACCTAACCCACCTAAAAACTATGTCCTGAGGGTCCTAATTATTTTATATCAAACATAGTGAGCCATAGAGATCTACTGGAAGGACACGTAGGCAGTGGAGCTATGGAGATAGAGCAAAGAGCAGCCTGTTTTCTGTCACACATCCTACGTGAATCTTGCAAATGGTTCACAGGGCATTTGAATGGATTTTCAGCAGTGAACAGGAGACAATAGGTCTCTGGGAACAAATAAACATGTCAAACAGCCAGGGATGTGACACCTTGGAGGTATGCATCCCCAGATGAGAAACTCATCTTGCAGGAAACTACAAGGATGTTTGGTTGTATTTTCTTTGAACTACAAAGCTGAAATCCATCTTCATAAAACTGCAGCCATCTGTTTCCCAGGACATGTTTCAGCTCTATAACTAGCCCCCTTTTTCTCCTCCATTTCGGAGTTCTCCCAGACTCGCAAACAATGCTGCTGGTAAGCTCCCCTTGGCCACAAAAGGCATGGCTGAGATCAGCTTTTCACTCGTTTTCTCCCAGCTGAAGACTTCTGGATTGGTACAGTATTACCCCAAAACACGTATGTCTCTCTCTCTCTTAATTTTCACCTCTTCCTAAATTTCTATAGTCTTGTATGCTTGTTGGAGTGAGTGCAGCTGAGTGATTGTATGGATTTTAACATCTATGTCAATAAAATACTTAAATTTGAACAGTTAGCCTGATTCTCTGTGATCCAACTCCGTAAACACTGGGCCAAAGATCCTTAATTACCCTGCCCTCTTTGCATTGCTAAAGCAGTGTTCATAGCTAATTTTCCCCACAAGTGATAACTTTGACAGGCGTTGGGAATCCCCCTAAGGGCCCCCCAGCAAGCAGGGTAACAGCACTTTACAAATAAAAGAACAGCAAAACAATTCTGTCCCCTCAGGCTTACATTCTAATTAAGGCCATTTCTGCACTACATTGTTATAGTGCTATTATTCTACTTTCAACATCCTGTGGAATTCTAGGGTTTGTAGTTTACTGGAGCCAAAGAACTCTCTGGCTGAGAATTCTAAATGCCCCTCCCTAAACTGGAAATCCCAGGATTCCGTAGGATGTCGAAAGTGGAATAACAGTACTATAACAGTGTAGTGCGGAAATGGCATAAGACTTGATAAAAAAGGGAAAGGGAATGGTGGTATGGGGATTAATTCCAGCAAATTCTACCTCTTCTTCTTTCCTTCCAAGGCCAGAGCAGTGGCAGTTGGGAGAGAGGCAGGGCTTTTCTTTCATCTGCTTCTGGGGCTAAGGCATGATGGAGCTGTGCCTTTCTCTTCTCACTCTCTGAGGTCAGGATGCTGGCAGTTGGGATGGAGGAAGGGCCTTATTATTATTACATTTATTTGTATCCTGCCTTTCCCCAAAAATCAGGACTTAAGGCAGCTTTCTAATTATTTTTATCTCTCTCAAAATTCTCTGGCGCTAACTTTCCGTAATGGCAGGACTGCATTCTCCAGCGAGGTAAGAGGCTACACTGACAGAAGACCAAAGAGACTCCCAAGTCAGACAGGCTGTTGCTGAGAAGCCAGACTAGATGTGCCAGATAGTTATTGGGCAGGAGCAGTAGTGAGGTGTGACACTGGTGGAAGATCTCTGAGAAACAGCTCCAGTGGCACTTCAGCAAACTCCTGTTAATTCTGTGCAGAAGAAACAATGATAAACCAGACCTGAATTCCTCTAACATCAACAATCCTATCATGAAACAATGCAAAATGAAACAGGAGATAGTGCTATGACAACAGGGCTCCTGGAGGTCTCTCATTGACCACAATTGTTGTACGCCTTCAAGTCACTTCCAATTTACGACAACCCAATCATGGTGTTTTCTTGGCAGGATTTGTTCGGGGGGGGCTGCCATTGCCTTCCTTGAGGCCCTTTCTGCACAAGGCGAGTGAATCGCTCTGTGCCGTTACTTACCAGCTCTTCTTGGGTCCGAAGTAACGCAGACTTTCCCTTGAGCCCTTCCGCAGGGCTCCTCCATTAGTGCAGGGCGAACCGGAGCAGTGCGAGGTCTGTAGATCTGCACTGCTCCGGCTCAAAATGGTGGCTTCCTGTGGCTTCCTGTGGCTTCCTGCTCAAAATGGTGGCTTCCGGTGGCTTCGTGGGAGTGGATCAACCACTGATGCTGGCCATGTCCACAGCCCATCCTGCACTGATCGCAGGCTCCCACTGGTGCAAGCCTATGCATCTGCACAGGTAAGTAGGAACGCAATGGTGCATTCCAGAAAATGTAAAGACCTGATTTTCCAGTCTTTACTTAGCACGGGGGAGGACCACTTGGGGGCGGGTTGGATGGGACTGAGGTGCGGAACTAAGTTAAATAGTCCTCACCTAGTCTGATCGAAGGTGCAGACGACCTCCGTGCCATTTTAACTGCCTCGTGCGGAAAGGGCCTGAGACTGAAAGTATGACTTGCCCAAGGTCTCCCAGTTGGTTTCCATGGCTGAGTGGAAATTTGAACTTGGTTCTCGACCTCTATAGCATGCTGGCTCTGCATATTCATAAGGTCACAAGTCAAAGTTGATTTGACAGCAGATAACAACACAAATAACACCAAATGTCCTTTCCTTGCAAAATATTTCTACAATATTTTTTCTCTTTCCCTCCCAGAATTGGAGAAACATGCAACCTGACAGATAGCTATTAGCTCCCCATTAAGCAACTCATATCAGTTAAGTTCAGATTATGCAAAGCTCAAATTTCTCAAGTATCCCTATAGATAAATTTCCTCAGGTGACTGCAATGCTACTTGTGGAATATGGTTGAATTGATAGAAGACTATGTTGGAAAACAAAACAAAAAAATCCTGTTGTATATGATAACTAAAACAAGGCTATTATATGCTAAAGATTGGAAAAAAGAGGGAGTTCCAGCAATTGATGATTGGCTATTGGAGATTTATGACTTAATGCAAATAGATAAATTGTCCATTCTATTAAAGAATAAATCCCTGAACAGGTTTAGAAAAGACTGGGAATGTGTGGGCAACTATTTGGAAAGTAAGTGGGGACCATCTTCAGTTATTGTATTG
Source organism: Iguana delicatissima (assembly GCA_948472985.1). Taxonomy (NCBI): domain Eukaryota; kingdom Metazoa; phylum Chordata; class Lepidosauria; order Squamata; family Iguanidae; genus Iguana; species Iguana delicatissima. The sequence continues at coordinate 61,279 of CAOKZL010002208.1, read as the reverse complement.
AAAGACTAAAGTTGTTTGTATGAGTACAGAGGCTAGAGTAGAGTGGTTTCTTTGGCTCCTATAAGTAGTATGTCATTTAAATACAATGATTATAGCTGAGATTTGGGAATTTGGAATGTTAGATATCCGATTAATTGGATATTCTGATGTAAGAATGTTAGAATATATGTAAGAATGTATGTATGCATATGTATAATAACAGGACTGTTAGGTATATGTACAATGTAAAAAAAAGCAAAAAATTTCTCAAATATCCCTATCAAAAAATCAGGGTACAGACACCTAAAACAAAGAAATGACTGGGGAAAAAAACCCACAGAGTTTTCATCTGGAGGTCTACACTTTTCCCACTCTGGTTCTAAGGGAACATTTAGGAAATACAGTACTAGGAAGGAGTTCAAATGAGGATGCAAGACATCCACTCTTAGGAAAGGTTAAAAATAACGGCTATGCCACCAACAGGCAGAGGTGTTGGCACACTGAGTGCTAAATGTGAGAAAAGTAATTAATCATCCAAGGTTAAGCTGCCAAGGTTAAAATGACTAAAATCAGACAGTTAGAAAAGTGCTTTCTTTAAAACAGACAGCTGTTGTGATCAAAACTGGAGGCAGACATTAGTTTTAAAGAGAGCTCTAAAACAATGTATCAAAGGCATTATTACCTGTAGTACACTGAATAGTTCCCTTTCAAGTTGTCATATCTGGCCAGAAATATTTTTGAACTCCAGGCCCTATTTGTTCTAAGAAGGGCCTGGAAGTAACACGTTTCAAGTATCATTGTTGTTGTGTGCCTTCAAGCTGTTTCTGACTTACGGCGACCCAAAGTAGAAACTATCATGAGGTTTTCTTGGCAAAAATTTGTTCAGAGGAGGTTTACCATAAGGTCACTCAGTAGGTTTCCATAGCCAAGCAGAGATTCATACTCCAGAATTATAGTCTAACATTCAAACCACAATATCACACTGGTTCTATTCAACTGTGGTGGTGGTGCTGGGGCTGGTGGTGTGTCTTCAAGGTGACCTAAGCTGACCTATCACAGGATTTTCTGGGGCTGATTGTGTGTGACCCACCCAAAAATCAACTAGTGGGTTTCCATGGCTGAGTGGGGAATCAAACTCTGATTTCCAGGGTTGTAGTTGCTCAAACCACTACACTATGCCGGTTCTCTCAACTGTCATAGTTACATACAACAAGCTGCCTCCTTTTTTGAAGCTGTAACATAGCTGTAACAAAGATATGTTTCATACAGCATCACATAACTGTAACATAGGCCATTTCCACATGAGACTGTTACAGTGCTATTATTCCACTTTCAACATCCTATGGAATCCTGGGGTTTGCAGTTTCTGTAACAGTCTCGTGCGGAAATGGCCACAGCCACATAGCAAACTATCTTGCACCAGCATAGCAAATTATGGTAACCACAGCACCTCTACAGACTTTCTACCAGAGAACAAAGGGGAGAGAAGTAGAAACGGAAGGAGGCAGCAAAAGCCATGAAAAAGCCACTGTCAGGACTGCTACCCACAGCCAAATGAGTACAAAGAGTAATAGCGGTAGTCATCCACCTCCTAACAAAAATGCCTGTTCAATCATGCCTGGCTGCAAGAGATCCTCATAGCCAAGATACTGTAGAAGATGTGACCAAGAAAATCACTTGTACTATGGCACAGTTTTCCAGTTCACCTCTGCCACACCCCCTTGAGTCCAAAAGCCTCTCAGAGTAAGGCATTATTGGCCAATCCAAAAGCATTTGCAGCATGGGCTACTCTGTCATGGAAGGGAGTGGTACATTTGTCATGGCAGTCCACTACCACCTGAGGCAACCCCTTCAAGAGCCTACTGGCAGGGCCAGTCCTGAGTTATAACTCTGTTAGACTTAGGGTCAGCATTCCTGCATATTTTTTCTCTGCTGATCTTCTGTATCATAGATTGAGAGCCATAGAACAAGGGTGAGGGAAGTGCAGCCTGCAGACAAATGTGGCAACCCTATTATGAAATGGGATGGGTCTAATCCATCCTTCCCTCAGTAGACATGTATATCACCAAGACCAGCATAAGCCACTGTTTTGAAAGAAGATTCAGAAAGGTTGGATAGAATAGATGCAAATGATAAATTACAACAAAGGATAGCTTGTTCCTTTCTTGCTCTTACTGTGAAGACTTCCATATTTTGGCTGTAAGGAATGTAGGAAAGCCAACCAGATGTAGGAATGCTGGTGCCTTTCAGCATTCCTCTTCCTCTGGGAAACTCCTACTGGCAGTTACAGCAAGACCCCTCCCCATTTCTGATCATTGGACAGTGAGGCCATTTCCACACATTATCTGATCTCATTGTCCTCCTGTCACAAACCCAGCAGTGCCTTTGCCAGAAAGGGGGCAAAACAGGGATGCTCCCCTCCACTCCCAGCCAGCTCCCTGCAGAAGGAAGCACGAGCAACATGCCTGTGCCTTCCTCAGTGCAGCCGGGCTCTTTCTCATGCTGCGCTGGGGAGGGAAGTGCTTCCATTGCACTTCCCGCCCTTCTGCATGGCCAGGAAGGATGAGAGCATCACATGATCAGGGAGCTTAATGGATTTATTCTGCTAAGCAAATATCCTGCAATCACGCCCGGGTGGAGGCAGGACGGCAGCAGGCCAATGATGACATTGTGCGAAAGCACAACCTATGGACAGCTGCCATCCCGTCCTCATAGCGGGACTGTGATGCCATGTGGAAATGGCCTGAGACAGGAAGAAATAAACTAAAGACAACTACTTCCCATCTTGAAGCATGTGAAGGAATCTACACCCAGTTATTCCCATTGCAAGCTGAACACTACATTCATTTTAATAACAGGACTAGTAATGGAATAGTATGGAAGGGAAAAACAATAATAGAACATTTTCAGTAGAATCATAGCTATACACAGGAAGACTTTGTGAGGGAGGAGAAGCCCCTGAGGAAAATCTACATGCAGACTAGTTTTGAAATTCTGAGTTATCACATCTAAACTACTTTCTGTTCACGCCTACATTGAAATAAGAAGGAGCATTTCAGCAATATTTAAACAGATGAACACCATAATTTCAACATGTTTCAATAGCCCCTAAACAGATGTTAAAACTTTCCAAGAATTTTTTTTTATCTTGGCGCAACATAAGCATATAAAATGTCAGCCTAAGAGATACACCAGCAATTTGAAGATGCTGAAAGAAAAGCTAGAATTAAAATGTCACTGAGACAGGGAAGGAAAGAGAGAAACACACTCCTATTATGATGCTTGGATTTATAAAATTCTACTGTATATTAATATGCAGGAGAAGCCACCAACAAGCAGCAGAAGTTGGAAAACAGTACATGTTTTACATTAGTAATACAGCTCTATGCCTGTCTAGAAAGAGCTGAGCCCCACAGCATTTAGTGGGACTTTCTCCCTCAAAGGATAATCTGGGAAATCCTGGTCTGTCACAAAACTTTCTGCATAACCTGGATCCTATCACTGTCATTATGATTTGAGGTGAAATGCACAAACATACCCAACTTTTCAGATTTGGAAATGTCACAAAGCCAACTGAGAGTGAAGGCAATCTTCCTGAACACTCATGTATATTCACATCCAGCAGACTCCTCCTTACAATCTGGAGGTTTTTATGTATATTATGTCACAACTGTACATGATAACTCACTGGGTAACATAAACAAAAGACATGCACCTGCCTCAAAGAAATTTACAACCTGTGGGTAGTTATACTGTGAGTAGGCTGAAAGGAAAAAAAGAGTCAAGAATGGTAAGGAGAAAGGGGAAGAAAATAGGAGTTTCACTTCAATCAAGGGTTAAGATTTAATCAAAAGGATAATTAGAGAATGTAGATTTTGAGCTTGGAAAGGAAGAGAACATTGGGTGACCGCTCTCTCAAACTGGTTTTGAGTGAGAAAGGGAACACAGCTTCAAACTATTGTCAAGGTGTTTTTTCAGAGTAGAACATAAGGTAACTTCAAAAATATTTTATCTAGGATTTCAAGAGAAGGATTCTACAAATGGAGGAAGAGGACTGTCTACCACATAACAAGGGACTCTGCTTTTCCATTACTCCAACCATTAGGTAAGATCACTCAGTTTTATTTCTACTGCCTTTCAAAATCAAAAATTAAAAGCCCACAAAATTTCCAGCTCTGCTATCACCCACACACACACACACACACACAAATTGAAAATTTTCTGTCCTTTATTCCTTTCCTTATGAAAGAACCTCTCTGTTTCAACTAAGATTAGAGACAAATTTGAATAACTACTGATCTCAGCCAATACAGCTAGAACTCCGTTGGCGTCTTACACAGGCGTAAGTTTCCTTATGGAAGCCGTCCACAGGAGAACTTTTTGTCTAATGCAGGACCTATGTATTTAGTACAGGGTAACAGAAGCAGAGTTGCACAGGTTAAGCTATTGTACATGCTTTGCACTGATGTACCCTTATGTGCATAATTTGCATTTCATACTGATGCACATTGGGCTTGAGTTGTGCAACATCATAATTCATTAATGAAGTGGTACTTCACACCATTCCTGCATAACTCTGTGTGCATAAATTTACTCACTGTATCCTTGGTGTAGAATCTTAGCTTCCGTGTATGTTTGTCCTAGTGCTAGGTGTTACTCAGATCCTGTTGGGGGTCTGGACTACTGGGAATGAAGCTTATAGAGTTAAAGAATGAAATGGAAGAAATCTTTCATTTGATACATATACATCACAGCTGATCATTTCTGATTTCTTTTGAGTTCCAGAATTAATGCAAGCTAGCATGTACAGCGTGGTTTAGTGCTAGATGAGGACTTTGGGTAACCAAGGTTCAAAACTCTGATCAGCCATGAATTGGGTGGCCGTGGGCAAGTCACACTCTCTCAGCCTCAGAGAAAGGCAATGGCTAAACCTCTGTGAACAAAACCTCCCTGCCCCCACATTCCACGACTGGACTAGAAGTCACTTTTGACTTACTTCTGGTTTTAAAATTGACCTTTCCTGGACTTAGGCAAAAGGTGACCCTAAAAAAAAAAGAATCCCATGCCCCTTAGAGGATATTTGGGAGCATTATCATTTTTTTACTCATTGAGGGCCCTGAAGACCACAAAAACAGGCTAGGGAAATGCATGTAGCTGACAAGCCTCACTTTGTCCACCCCTGCTTTAGGCAAATGTAGTGTTTTATAAAGGACTCCCTTTGGATAATTTTGTATATTTTAACTCTGTTATGAACAGTCAAATTTACTTGATTCTATCACCTAAATTGTTCTCATCAGTGTATTGTATTTTCTCTGACACTCATTTATTCTCATATAATTTACTGATTTTTGCTATATACTGCTCAGTCTGAGGTGATTTAAATAGTTTGATTGCACCTGTGGATTTCCTCCGGTCATCTCTGATTACACTTCCTCAACCACTGGGGCAAAGAGAACACCTCATTTTACCTGGGTGTAACATGCAACCTAACCTATTTAGCTCTGCAACTCTTTCTTCATCAGTCTTAAGACCCTGACCACAAAGTCCTCAAGACAACTTCATGTCAACCCTTTGACACTGACAAGCTGGAACATGCCTGTCCAGAGGAGGATAACCAAAATGGTAAAGGGTCTGCCCTATGAGGAACAGCTTAGGGAACTAGGTCTGTTTAGCCTAATGAAAAGAAGGTTAAGAGGCAATATGATAGCTGTGTTTAAATATTTGAGGGGATGTCACGTTGAAAATGGAGCAAGGTTGTTTTCTGCTGCTCCAGAGACTAGGACATGGAGCAATGGATTCAAACTACAGGAAAAAAGATTTTACCTAAACATCAGGAGAAACTTCCTGATGGTAAGAGCTCTTCAACAGTGGAATATGTGCCTTGGAGTGTGAGGAGTCACCTTCTTTAGAGGTTTTTAAGCAGAGGCTGGATGGCCATTTGTTGGGGGTGCTTTGTGTGTGCATTCCTGCATGGCAGGGGGTGGACTCGATGGCCATTGTGGTCTCTTCCACCTCTATGATTCTTTATGTCCACCACAATACACATTTGTAACATCTTTCCTGGTGAAGGGACCTGTTGATCTCAAAAGCCTGCCCACAGTGTTGTGTGTACTTTCTTGGTCCTCGTAATGAATTTGTAAGAACAATGTTCAGATTGACCTGAGGCTTTGAATTTGGATGCTATCCCATTGTTTCTTGGACATGCAAGAGGAGTTAGTCCATTTGTAATGTAATTATGGAGGTACAATCAGAAATGAACACATGCTTCCCATTCTTGAAATCTGCTTCGTAATGAGCCTGGGCTGCTAAGTTAGGGTCAGAGGAGGCAAATGGAACATTACATTGATATTTCAGGTAGGAAAGAAGTCTTCCAGGTGAGCATCTCTCTAGAGAAATACCCATTTCGTATCCCCTCAAACTGAGCAGAACAGAGTGTACCTTCTTAAGAAATCTGTATATTTCTAAGATCTGTTTTGGAAAAGGAAAATGCAGACAAATATGTGCATTTCAGATGCATAGAAAAAGAAACGTGTCCACCTGAAAAATGTGAACAAAACATTTTAATGCGCATTCAAAACATGCATTAAAGTTTGTATGTTTGGCGAGGAAATGCACAAAAAGATGCATTTTTTAGAACAGAAGAGGGAAAATTCAGTGGATCCTAGGAAACTATAATTGGGAATCAGTGGATCCTGGGAAACACAATAAGAAAGAGATTACCCTGGTTGGAAATAGCTGTTGCAAGGAAATTGTTGATATTACCTTTTAAAAGAAATGTGTTGCTCATTAATCATTGCTTATTGGTGGTAAACTTTGCTATTCGTTAGCAACAGGGTACTAATACATTGCTTTTTAAATACTGTTTGAGATCACTTAAAATGCAAGAAATTTCAAATACGCCCCAAATCCCTTCAAAGGACCCCCAACAAAATATTTTGAAGTAACTTTGTAATAAAGTTATTAGCTATTACATTACAGCCTTGACTCCTTGTGCTGGCAGAGGCTTGGAGTAGTTGATTTGTAGCATCCATTCCAACATTACAAGTCACCAACTTATCAATTACACCTACAATTTTACAATTACAATTCTGTAATTCTATGATTATTTTCCAAAGTAACAGCATTGCTTCCCTGCTAATACCTCAAAGTAATTTGTTACGTGAAACTTGCATTTGCAAACTGTGAGGCAGATTTGCACATTCCTAATTTCAACCAGTTACAGAATTTACACTTATTGGCAGGGGAAAGATGATTCTAATAAAGTTTTTTTTCCTACAATGCAAGCAGCATTTTTTCATCCATGCCACTTCATTTTATTAGCAATAACTGCAAGATGAGCCCCACTTGCAATCCACTGATGTGAAGAAAACATTAGTAACACTGTGCTCACATAGCTCTAGCAAATGCAAGATGAAACACGTGAAAAACAATTCTGAGACATTCAAGAAAAAGATCTGTTCATTATACAAATTTGAAATGAACACTGTTGAGTCTTCCCTGCCCATGAAGCCATTGGATAGACTGGATGTTTGATAATTTTATGCCAACTTTAAAACATGCATAGTAGTTCTATGCGGAAAACAAATGATACATCATTTAACATTGTTTTAATGACATGATTTATAACCTAAGCCATTTCCACACTACAGTGTTATAGTGATATTATTCCGCTGTCAACATCCTGTGGAATTCTGGGGCTTGTAGTTTACTGAAGCCGAAGAGCTCTCTGGCTGAGAATTCTAAATGCCCCTCCCTAAACTGCAAACTCCAGAGTTCCACAGGACATTGAAAGTGGAATAATAGCACTATAACAGTATAGGGTGGAAATGGCCTCAGTCATTGATGAACATTTAGCACCTTTGGTTATTGTTCATTTATTAACCATCATTTATGAAACCGTGATTTATAAACCATGTCCATCTATAGATTTCAAAGTTGTGTACCTCATAAAACAGACCATAAAAACAGTACATTACAACACAAATTGTTAAATTGTCCGTAAGAATAAGGTGCTTGGTAAGCTGAGCTATATTGGAAAGAGTTGAAAAAATCAATGTGTCTTCGTAAATAGGACAGACATACGTTCGGAGATATGGCAGCTGTCCATTGCTTTTATAAACAATGCATCTGATATCCCAAGACCACTTCATACCCTTCAGCATTTCACAGACAAAAACTGGGACACTTGTGGCCAGGCAACATTGGAGTATGGTCAGGACATCAAAAGTTATTAATGAGGAAGGACGCACAGGGAGAGGTTGCAACAGTTTACTTTTGCTGAAGCCTACTGGGAAAGGCCAGATTCCACCCCCTCTTCGCCTCTCTTCCCATTGAGTTGATGGAGTACAAAGAATCTTTGCCCTTTGAATTCAGTTTGCAGCAACTGAAGTAAGCTGAGGACAAAAAAGGGGCAGAAAAGAGAGAAATGAAGATATTAAAAAAAAAAAGTTTTAAAACTGGGAAGACGGGGATTAAGTAAGCCTTTCCCTGTCCAGTTGGGACTGTTGAAAGGTATGTCACTAGACTTTCAATATATATATATTGGTAAAATACCTTACATTTTGGAAAACAAAGTTTCAGGATTATTCATGGCAAAAGAAAGAAAAATGTATTTACACTGTACAAGAAACATTGATTCTATCTTTGAGAGGGTTTCTTCTGAATACAGTATAATCTTTTCTGCCATATGGTGATGTATTTATGTTTATCAGGAGTTTTTTTTTCCTATTGTTATTGGAAGTAAAATAGCAAAAATTAGTTTTAAAAAATAGGGAAAGAAGAAAAATATGTCAGTCTTCAACATGTTCTTAACACTAAGAGTTGTCAGAGCACACCTCATATGAGCAGAAGATGGTTCCACATAGTGAGTGCCATTATGGCTGCAGAGAACAGACGTTAAGAGCAGATAGCATCACCATGAACTTCCTTGGATGGCCTCAAGAACATAATAAGTCTAAAAAGTCCAGGATATCTAAAGGACCGGAATTCCTTATCTGTGCTCCATCTCCCTGTCTGTGCTCTAAGATCATTGAGGAAAGGTCCTTCTCTCAGTCTCTCTGCCTTTCCAGGCATATTTGGTGGGTACAAGAGAGTCTTCTTGGTGGCTTCTCCCAGCCTTTAGAACCCCCTCCTTAGGGAGGTTAGGATGGGTCCCTCCTTGCTTGCTTTCCACAATCTTCCAGCACCAAGTGAAGACTGTCCTTTTCCAATAGGCCTTTAGAGCCATTTCTGCACTACACACTTATAGTGCTATTATTCCACTTTCAACACCCTGTGGAATTCTGGGGTTTGTAGTTTACTGAGACCAAGGAGCTGTCTGACTGAGAATTCTAAATGCCTCTCCCTAAACTGCAAACCCCAGGATTCTAGAGGGTGTTGAAAGTGGAATAATAGCACTACAACAGTGTAGTGTGGAATAGCCTAAGACTGATTGCAATATGCTTTTAATTATGTGTCATTCTGCTGTTTTTGTTATATTCTGTCTTTGAATAAGTTTTTAAATTCTATATATTATTTAACTGCTTTTAAAAATTACGTTTATGCACATCTTACTGATATTTTTGTATGGTTTTAATTTGTTCTGATTTTAATATGCTGTAAGGTGTTTTGTATCTGAATATTGAGGAAGAAGCAGGGTTATACATGAATAAGATGATGATGGTGGTGTCAATGACAGTGAAGGTAATCTAACAGATCACCAGATCTGAAGTTCTTTAAGGATTAATATTTGGGGAGGGCAATTTCAGTGGGCCAGTCTTCTGTTCCATAGATCAAGTGCTGGCTGTGTGGACTTCCAGAGGTGTTTTTTTTTTAAAAAAAAAACATATCCACCTCTGGTTTTAATATTTTTTAAAAATGTTCAACAGTGCAAGCAGGGCTATGACCTATTTTAAATACGAAATGTCCTGGAGGATTCGTGGAGAGGCAATTCACCTCTTTTCACCAGAAAAGGGACTATCCAGGAGAGACAAGGATTCCTGGGAGTGCTATATGGGGTCTTTGGGCCACATTTCATCCACACACACACACCCTTTATATGTTAATAAAACTAAATAGAAACTAAGCAGCCAGTACAATTCCTTCAGCAAAGGTGTTACATGCTACTAGTACATTGTCCTGTTCAGAAACCTAATCAGATCATTTCTCACCAGCTGAGCTTCTGGACCATGCTTAAGGGCAGCCCTGGAGCTTGAAAAGTAACTTTTTAACAGCAAATCATTCCCAGGATTCATTAGGCTGTGTAATGATCGCAGGATTAGTAAACTGCAGTCCTCTCATTGCTCACTGCACTGTTTTGAAATCCAACTTATTACATAACTCATGTTGGTTTTCATTCCTGTTTTTGATTTTTTTAAAAAAAAAAATCTTAGATTGACTGAAGAATGACACACAATATGGAAAATTCTACTCAAAATACCCCCAAAATGTCTGAAAAATACCTTTACGTTAAATGTTAAAAGTAACATTAAAGTACTCAGTAAACATTGCCTATTATCCTGCCTCACCTCTGTTGCATCATTCTAAATTGTTGTTGTTGTTTTTTTAAAAAAAGCTCATTTACCCAAAAGGTTCCCTTTAGAGGTCACAGGTACCCTGCGTGATGCTGTCAAGTGTTTAGGTGAGTGTACCTACAGTCCAAGAGAACGAACAGTTTAAGGATCTATAACAGGAGCATGGCTGAAGCAATCCAAGCTCTAAGCACAAATGGTAGCCCAAGCAGGGTCAAATGCAAGTCAGGGAGTCAGTGAAGTGAATAGTTCAAGGAGAAAGCAGAAGCTGAGGAATCGAGATAGTAGGGAATGTCACACAATGTCAAATGGAGATAGTGGAGCTGCTTTGCAGCAAACAGTCTTGGTTGAACTAATTTATATATTGATGTTACATGCCTTCAACTTGACTCAGATTTACAACCACGCTATCATAGGATTTTGTTGGCAACATTTATTCAGATGAAGTTTGCCATTGCTCTTCTTTTAGGCTGAGAGTGTGATATGCCCAAGGTGTGGGGGTTCCATGGCTGAGTCACTGAAGTCCTATTGTCCCAGAGCCCCAGTCCAACACTTAAACTATGCTAGCTCTAGAAAATTCACGAGGACTAGCCTTTGAACCACTAGGCAAACCTGGCAGCTTTTCAGAACTAGCTGTGAATCAACACAGCTGGCTTAATTTTCTCATTGTTTCCCTTTTAAGGCAAGCCAAGGCTTGTCCTGCACTTTTCTTGCAGTTCTTTCAGTCTGTGATGCATCCAACGGATGATGTAACTCTAACTTTCCCTCTTCTGAGTTCCTATAGAATAGTCCAGGTTTTGCTTCCAGGAATATCAGCCTTCTCTGTCTCTGATTGAAGCCTGTTATGTTGCCTCTCTTTTTTTCCCCTTCCCAATCTGAATATCCTCCAGGTAGCACATGACAATAGGGGGCAATTTCACCATGTTTTCAAAACCCTGACATGTTTTTTTTCAAAACCAGAAGTCAATTTTTTAAAAAGTTGGGGAGATAGCTTAAGGGACACAAGGGAAGATCAGTGGAATGGGGTGAGGGGAGGTGCGTGCAGTTCCCACACCTCTGGAAGTTACACACTCATGCTGTAGGCTACGGTTTTATATGAGCAACAACTAGCAACTTCTTCCTTTCCCTCTCTTCCCCCTCCTTAACTTTTTGTTGTCTTTTCTGCATTCCAATGGCTGCTGTTGGCTTCCATGTCAGTGGGGTGGGGAAGCCATACTGGATATTAGCACAGATTTTAAAGGAACTTTATGAGGGGCTCAACCTTGTCGCCAAAATTGGTTCAGAACCATGGATAGCTCCTTTCAAGTTTGAAATAAAACCTAGGACAGATTCACCATCCCACTGACATGGAAACCAATAGCTGCCACTGCTGTATGGCATCAGTTGCTTTTAGGATTTCCTAGCATATAGGAGAGCAAGTAGGTAAGCTGGTAATCTTACCTACCTGCTGTTCCATGTGCTAGGAAATCCTGCATCCAGACCCTATAACGGACCACTTGGCTCTGAGCTTGGCATGCACCTGATCTTTGTACTGTGTTAGCCTTTGGTGGCATATCAGGATATCCCTTCTTATCAGATCCAGATGACAGGGTTATTGTTTAAATGATGGATGTCAGGCTGACTTTTGGCTTATTAACTTTTAATAGTGAATTCTCTGGAAGAGGATTATCAAGGCCCAATCAAATTATTTTTATTGCAAGAACTCTTCGTCACTGCAAAGCTACTCTGCTCTTGCTCAGCACTTAAAATCTGCACCAACTGATTAGATAATTAAGGTACTGGACATCTCTGAAATGAGCCATTAATGGATAATGTGCAGAGAAGAAGAAGTGGGTATGGAGGCATTTGAAGTGAATTTGGTCAGAAATGGATTCAAGTTTGTTTCTTACTATGATAATTATTCTGACATTACTACAAAGGAATAACATGCTTTTGGGGTAAAGTCTAGATATTAAAACAGTGTAGTAGAGCAGTTAGAAGGACAGATTAAAATTGAGGATTGCTACATTGTCTCTGTTATGGTCACCTCCACAATTCCTGAGGTTGGATTAGGGGCAGGTATATACAGCACCAGACAGGGCTGGGCATGCCAGGTAAAGAAAAGGCAGAACAGACATTTGACACTGGTCCTGTGTTTTGGTCGTTCTCTCACCCTCCAAGATTCAGCTTGCCCTTTCAGCTCCACCTTCTGGTCTCATGGTGCTTTCACTGAATGCCAGGTCTGTCCATAATAAAGCATCAATCATACATGACTTGGTTGTGATAAAGGTGATGACTACTATGTACTACTGATGGATGAGCTGGGCGGGGTGAATCTGTCCCAGCTTTGTCCACTCAGACACTCAGTCCTGCACCAACCTAGATTAGATGGCTGGGGAAAAGAAATTGCCATTATTTGTGATGATGTCATCACAAATGCTGGGTGAAATGGACAGAACAGGCCTGCTACTGATTGGATCAGTTTCACTTGCTGTAGCATGAATACATAGACAAGATATTTGAATCAGCCCATCCCACCCCATATAAACTTGATCATTACATTTCTTGGTGGATGCAATTGGTAGAGGTGAAGCTACTGGGTGGGTCAAAGGGATGATAAATGCTCCACTCTCTCTCTCTCTACCAGTGAGAAGGCATGGAAGAGTACCTTCTCTGCTATAGTTCCCTGGCTGCAGTATGCCTTCCCTTGGAGAGCCAATAGACATTGATGCTTCATTTCAAGTTGGGACCCTAACTCATTTCTTTCCAAATGTAGATGTACAAAGTTACAAACTGTTTTAACCTTTGGAAGTTGGAGTGGATGGCCCTTGTGGTCTCTTCCAACTCTATGGCTCCATGATTCTATTATTTAACCTGTTTTAACTCATTAAAAGTGTGCAATATGCTCTTCATCTGCTTAAAGTGTCCTCCACTGTTTTACATTTTAAATTGTTTTAAATTATTTCATTGATTTTATTTGCACACTGTCCTGAGACCCTGTGATAGGGAACAGGGTATAAATCTTTTAATAAACGAATAAATGTTCAAATCCCCACTCAGCCATGAAGCTCAGCTTGGGCCAATCATTCTCTTACAGCTTAACCGGCAAGCAACCAAACAAATGAGCACATCTTTCTTCTTGGCTTTTTTCCTAAGACCGAACACAGCTGTCTTTCCTTTTCATCTTGTAATTCTGATGCATCAGAAATCAGACGTCACACTACATATTGGAATTATGGACAGGCTAAATTTGTAACATGGTTTAGCTAATTACGAGGTTCACTGGCTTTAGTAATTGCAGCAACCTCAAGCCTGACACTAACCTGTATACATCTTTCTGAGTGCAAGTATAGAGAACAAGCAACACATGCAACAGAGTGAATGGCTGAGGACCAACTATATTTTAATATCCCAAGAATATCTTCAATACTGAACCAGTCTGGCTAAATCCGTTAAGAAACCGAAGATAACTCATTCCATGAATATTTTTCTCTTTGTAACAACAGATTCAGATAACGTTCCAAGTTCTGACACTTGGTTGTTGCTATTTCAGCACTGAGGTTGACATTCTTCTTGCTTGGAAGAAAACCACATTTAAATTCTGCTGCTGGTGTAGAGAGAACAATACTGCCAAGAAGATGATAAGAACAAGTTATAAAACAATTCACCCATGGTGGAGCTATTTATTTCCCAGGAAAGACTTGTAAGTAAGAATTGAAGGCACTATCCCCATTCTTGGAAACTGACAACGAAGCATTCACAACCTGCGTAGAATGGGTCACATTCCAAGTAACAACAAAAACTTTGGACAATAGGAATAGAATCATAGAATCATAGAATAATAGAGATGGAAGAGACCACAAGGGCTATCCAGTTCAACTCTCCTGCTATGCAGGAACACACATCACTCCTGTTGTACTTTGAACAGGAGTGACAGGTTTGCTCAGCTGGATTCAGAGAATTTACTAGCAAGAGCCAAAACTCAAACGGGCAGAAAGCAGACTGCAAGATAGCCAATGGCCAGTGAAATTTAAAAAAAAAAAATCCAGGTTTTACCAGTCAAGGTGTTGAACCTATTTTGCAAGGAAGGGTTAGTACCATCAATAGCAGCTATTTAGTGTGAACTCAAGGCTGGAGTAGACTTACTACTCTTCCAAAATGGAAGCCACCAATCACCACTGAGGACCAACCCTATCATATGGCAGAATGATGCAGCTGCCTCAGGTAGGAAGTGTTGGATGGTCTGCAAGGAGCAACAGCTTCAGAATTCTTGCTATCCCCCTATGTTTGAAGACAAAGCTGTGCATTCCAGGCCATGATGCACTTCATAGCAGTGGCAGTTGGTAGATCTGATATACATGGCACAGTCAGTGAACCTGTTATGGGGACAAGGTTTAACACCTTAGATAACCTTCTGTGCAGATTCAGTACTTCCCCTTCTACCAACTGCCATCATCCCTCAGCTTAAAAAACAGCATTCAATCACCCAGTGTACAAATCAGAGTCAACAGCCAGTCCAAGCAATTTCTGTAGATAGATGGAAGGACATTTCACTTTCATCCCAGGAAGCAAAATATCTAGAGCTGTTCTTTGCACTTACTTGAATGAGCATAGAACACTACTCCTGGCTGTAAAATTTCCAATTTCTATGTATCATTGTGAAAACTAGATAGTGCAGAAAGCTGACAGGAAGAAAATGTGGTGCTGGAGGAGAGTTTTGTGGGTACCACAGACTAGTAAAAAGACCAATGGATGGATCTTAGAGTACATCAAGTCTGAGCTCTCACTAGAAACAGAAATAAAGATGACTGAACTGAGGCTGTTGTACTTTGAACATATCACGAGAATACATAATTAGAAATGACAATGATGCTTAGTAAGGTGAGAGGCAGTAGGAAAAGATGGTGGTCACACCACAGATGGATTGATTAAATCAGGGAAGCCACAGCCCTGAGTCTGCAAGACCTGAGTAGGACCGTTGGTAACCAGGGATCTTGGGAAGTCTCTCATTCATACAGTTACCATAAGTTAAAGTTGACTTTATACCAATTTTAAATAAAGTCAGTCCAGAACAATTGGGACCTCCAAAAGACTGGCATCCACTGGTTGATCTCCTGAAGGTTAGCAGTAGATTAGGAACATTCATGATTCCCAACTGTTTAGTAACAGTAACAAAATGCAAGGAGATCTTGTAATACCTTTGGGACTAACTGAGAGAAAGAGGTTGATAGTATAACTTTCATAGGCTTAAATCTGCTTCATTAGATGTGTGGAGTGAAGTCATCACTTCACTCCATGCATCTGATGAAGTAGACTTAAGGGGCTATAAGATCCCTTTGCTACTGTGTCCAGACTGACACAGCTATGTCTCTGAATTCAACAAAATGTTTCTCCTTTCCCACCCTAAATTATAATAATGAAATAAGAAAAACTCAAAATAAGCAGGAGTGAGTTTTTAATGTAAAGAAACAGTCAATGGCACACATTTCTGATATTCAAAACTAGTGTCAGAGTTCCAGATTCTGTAAGTCTGTGATTTTTGCAACAGGCTCTGGTTGAGATATCACTGAGTTCTAGCCAAACAAAATCAAACAAAAACCAAAGTAGATACCAGATTTAGCCTAGAGCGTGAAGAAACAGGAGGAGCACATCTCAAAGAGATTGTCCTGGGTTCCAGGATCATGTATTTCATATGGAATTCAGGAGGCAGCAGAACACCAGGGGATGGCACAGTACCAATAGTAGCAAAAATACATAGCTGGGAAGTCATTTAAAAAATGGGAAGATTTCTAAAACTAATCTCCCAATTTAACCTCAGCACAATCCTCTACATGTTCACTCAGAAATAAGTCCCACCAGGTTTGATGAGGCTTTCTCCCAAGTAAGTGGACACAGGGTTGCAACCTCAACAGCCAAGTGACAGAACTTAAATCATTAATTGAGGCACCACCACTAAGTTTATTTAACTATCCTGTATGTCCTATGTATATTTTGTCCCCTAGTCTAACACTAAGCACTGTATCTACATGCTGTCCATTTCTACATAGATCCACTCAAACGCAGGTCCTACTTCCATATGTTCAGTGGAATCTGCTGCCTCAATAGAGTGTGGTTGAGTCTCCTTCTTTGGAGATTTTTAAGCAGAGGCTGGATGGCCTTCTGTTGGGAATGCTTTGATGGGTGTTCCTGCATAGCAGGGGGCTGGACTCAATGGCCCTTGTGGTATCTTCCAACTCTATGATTCTATGATTCACTCTGAGTTTTTGCCAGCCTGGTATCCTCCAGATGAGCCTTCAACACCTATCATTCCCAGACAGAAATAGCCACCAGGTTAAGGAAAGATGTTGTATACAGCCACTGCTGCCATAGCCTAACTAGCTTTCATGCACTTGAATTCCTTCTTTCTCTCTGATGTTAATGGGCAGCATGTTTCAAAAGTCTACTTGCTTGAGGACCCTAAGTCTCTTGAAAGTGCAACAGCAAAAACATATTATCTTCTATCTTCTCCTCTAACAAAGAGAACCAGAATGCATAATTAATAATACAAGGTCAGTTCAGATAAGAGCTCATGAATGGAGCTCTAATAGCAGGCTTCAGAATCAATGGGAAGAGTGTTGCTCATGGGCCACATGTACCCCACTTTTTACAATCCTTGGTGCTCCCTAGGATATCCCTGCAAATCCCTAGATTTCATTTTTTAAGGGCCATTTTCAGCCCCCAAAATATGGCCATTTCCACACTATACTGTTATAGTGCTATTATTCCATTTTCAACACCCTGTGGAATTCTGAGGTTTGTAGTTTATTGAGGTCAAAATGGTCTCAGACTGAGAATTCTAAATGCCCCTCTCTAAACTACAAACCCCAGAATTCCATAGGATGTTGAAAGTGGAATAATAGCACTATAACAGTGTAGTGAGAAATGGCCTATGGCAAAGGGATCAGAACTCACACAAAAGACCTTCCACTTTCCTTGTCCTCTATCCCCAAATTCCAGGGAAAAACATTTTTCATTTTGCAGAGAGGACCCTGAAAAATCAGAGGCAACCTGAGAAAAGTCTTCTCATCTCTTACCCAATGGAGTCCACTGAGCTTCCCTACACCTGGGCAGGGAATGTATGTGGTCCTCCTAATATTGTCAGTCCTCAATTCCCACCAGCCACCAACACCAAAACTGGGAGATTATGGGAGATGCAGTCCAAAACCACTCTGGGAGCACAGGTTGCCCACTCCTGGCCTACCCTAAGGTCCTCAAAAGCCTAGAGCCAAGAGAGGACCAAGGACTGTGCTGAAGTTGAATCAGGTCAGGTCAACTTTTAAATGTAAATAGTGTACAGGGCTCCACTCTCTCTTTCCCAGCATATGCCAGCCTAAGGTCCTCCAGTTTAGACTTAGACATATTAGAACTCAAGGACTGAAATGGAGGTCTATTTGCATTTGCTGGAATGTGGATGGAACTCTGTACCTGAGCACCAACTCTGCTTTACGAGGGATCCCAATCATGCTGGAGAGTTCTATTTCATACATAGGAGCTAACCACATGAACTTTTGAGCCTTACTTCAGCACTGGTAACAAAACAGCTTCTGCCACTGTGGGAAGCAGGTTAGCTTAGGGCAAGAGTGGGAAAGTGCAGTCCCGGGGCTGTGTGTGGTCCCCAGGTTGTTTCTGCAGCACTCAGTCCTACCAGACTACCCAGGTTGTCCTTTTTCAGGCCCTAAAAGGGGGTGAACTGCCTCTCTAGGAAGCCCCTATGAGTCACAACTGACTTTTTAAATAGATTCCCCCTACATTACTTAACAGAACAAATTAGGTGGAGTTTTTTTTTTTCCCAGAACCAGATAAGGACTTCTGGTCAATTCTAGGTCTCTAGGTCAAATTTTGGCATTTGGGGCAATCTGTGTGACTCCCAGAGGGCCACATTGGGCAAAAAAATGCCCCCTGGACCACTACAGTTGCCCAGCCCTAGAAGAGGGTAGACCATGAGAATCCTACCTCCCACAGCTCTTTCATCCAGTATGTCAGCACTCTCCAGTTTTTGCTACTTAAAGCTGCTACCTCACTCTGCCTCACAGTAGGGATGACCCTGAAAAAAACTTCCTTTCATATCTTGCTATTCAACATAGTAAAGCCCAAACTGGAGGAGGTATGACCACTAGGACACCAGGAGACCAAGGTGTGAATCCCTACTTGACCATGGAAACCCACTGGCTGACCTTGGGTTAAGTCACACTCTTTTAGCCTCAAAGAAAAGCAAAGGCAAACCCTCTCTGAACAAATCTTGCCAAGAAAATTCCAAAACAGTTTCCTTTTAGGGCAGTGGTTCTCAACCTGTGGGTCCCCAGATGTTCGTGGACTTCAGCTCCCAGAAGCCCTGAGCATTGACCATAGTGGCTGGGGCTTCTGGGAGCTGAAGTCCACGAACATCTGGGGACCCACAGGTTGAGAACCACTGTTTTAGGGTTCCCTTAAGTTCGAAATGACTTGAAAGCACAATGATATGCTTCCATTAAAAAAAAAAGTGAATTTTCCATAGAAAGAAGGTGCACATGGCATGCACTCTGTCTTATGAAACCAAAACTGGACTTCATGGTTATGGGAGGAGCTGCAACCCACAACATTTCTTAGGATGCATGTGAAAAATTGCCCCCCCCCTCACCTAGATGATTCTTTAGGCTGAACACCTGAGCAGGACTAGGCAAGATAACAAAGTGTTCCAGAAACAAACTGTCCCTCTCTTCCTAAAATATAAACGAGCCCAGGGAGCAATCTGCTGAATGTATTCATTTATTTATTTTCATGCATCCCTCAAGCATTCCCAGATCACTTCTAAACCAGGGACCCAGTGAACTGCAAAGCACTTGTTCCTGAAGGCAGACCAAGCATTACCTCAGCAGGGCATCTTTCTGTAAGAACATAACCAGCTAACCACCTAATGGGCGACTCTAAGCACTGATCCATCTCACTCAGTTATAAGTGGCAGATCCACTCCAGGCTTCCAGACAGCAGCATTTCCCAGCCCTACCTGGAGACAGTAGCAGAAAAGAACTAGGGAACCTTTTGCATGCAAAATGTGTACTCCACTACTGAGCTATGAAAAGCCTCTGGTTTCTTCAGCAGCAAGATTTAATGTCATCCACCAGCAGATAACCTTCAACTGTTATTCTAAGTGCAGTGTACACTGTTCCACAAACTTGGCCTTCACCACTGTTCTATTGGTTTGGTCTTTAAATTGCTCAATATCCAACCGCAGGCACTCCAACCCACCTCCTTTGGTGGAGCTGCTCAGTGCTTAAGGTTCTTGAAAAACAGGAGTTGATGGAGCGAAGGGAGGGAAAGAGAGGGAGAAATAATGGTGTGTTTTTGTTTTTATATTTTAACTAGCCAGATAAACACATCTCCATTCAGCAAGCTATCCACTTTCTGTGCTGGAGCAATTAACCTATTTGCATGAATTAGATTTCAATTACCATATATTAGATTTCAATTAGCAATTAGCAGCGAATCCATTCCTTTGTACTGCAGAATACAAAAGATTTTTGTCTCCTATTTTCTTTCTTCTCCTTCCTTCTATAATATTATTGCAAGGAAAGGATCCCCCTCCCCACAGCAAAATCAGGTAATTATGGAGAAAGTATGTGAGAATATTTTTTCTTCATGAAAGCCATCCAATTTTATTTTTGTTCTGCCTGCTGTTGACACCCTACATGAAACTCTGGTAATTCAGAGGCAGAAAAATATTAAAATTGTCTTATATTTCTACAGTGATTCCATATTGCCTCTTTCTAGCACTTGTAAATTTTGAATAACCTCGGCCGTGCATTTGGATGTTGTTACACATTTTAGCTCAATGGATATTATACACCTTCCAGAATTTTGTTCCAGAAAACACTGCATATTTTACTGAGTGACCTTGGGCATGTCATGCCCTCTCAGCCTCAAAGGAAGGCAATAGTAAACCTTTTCTGAACAAATCTTGCCAAGAAAACTCCATGATATGTTAACCTTGTGGTCTTTATAACTCAAAATGACTTGAAGGCACACAGCACACATATATACACACACACACAGACATACACACTCCAACATGCATCTTGCATACAAGACATATTCCCCCTAAAAAAGAGGGTTCAAATGTTTCTTGCTTCCATTTGTTTGCAATCCAAATTAAAAAAAATCTATCTCATTCATTAGCTTTCTCTCCTGCGACAACTTCCTCAACCTGGTTCCCTCGAGGCATAATAAACACAACTGTTGTGTGGCCTAGCTGTCTGGGATGGTGAGAGTTATAGTCCATCATATCTGGAGAGTGCTAATTTGGGGGCAAGGTGGTAATGAGAACACCCAGGTATTCACACAAATTGCATGAATGAGGTAAAGCTTGTGTGGGAAAAACATATTGATTGTTGACAACAATAATGGAGCTGGCTTTGAAAAGGCTTACTTATTTGGATGGATTATTTGGAATCAGTTTGTCAAAAGTCAGAACACTACTTCACTTAATAAGCTATAGTATTCTATAGTATAAGCACTGCAAGGAAATCATTACTACAAGTATTTCTACCCCATCCTCCAAGGACACAAGAGGTTTACCCCCATCAAGACCCTGCAAGGTGAGTAAAGGCTGAAATGATAGCTTGTCTAAGACTGGTTGCTGAACTACCTGGCTGAGAAAGGTACGTTGACCTTCCAAATCTTCCCCACCTCACTCCCATGTTCCAGTCCCATTCCTCTCCATCACATCACACTGGTCTAGGTGGTCATTAATGAAAAGATCCCCCATTGCCACAGACTCTGAATAACAACTGAGATTTCCTGTTTGTAAAGGATGATAGTCTTCTTTATCAGCCCCCTCATAAAACTGAAATAAGGCTATCAACTGTGCAGTAGCAAGAGCATCAGTCCCAGCAGATGCCCCCACCTAATCGAGCTCCATGGAACAGGACTCTTCAGTCTGAATGTCTTTTGCTTGCAAGACACACAGACACATGAACACACTACTCCCTCTGAGGTCTGGCTCACACACAGCACACCAATCACTGCCATCACTGCAACAATAAACAAACAGGTGAAGAGGTGTGCGGATATTACAACCAATGGGGACGAGGGCTTTGCTTTCAGCTCATTTCACCTGAAATGTCATCTGCACTTTCCCACTGAGGCAGCTTCCATGCTCAGGGTCAAAGTGAGGATCCGAACACAGCCTTTGTGGAAGCAGGGAGGTGAAGCACCTATGTGTGTCCAGTTTTAGATCTGAGGAAGGGTGGAACTGGATAGAGTTAATGAAGTCTCATGAGGCTGCTAGTCCTTCAAGCTACAGGAAGCAAACACAGAGCCTGGAGTGAGACACGTACATGCAACGTTTATCAGAGCGACCATGGTGCTCTCACTTCAGGGTGTCATCGAGCCGCTCTCTGGCAGAGGTCTAGTAGGTGGCAAGTTTAGCGGGGTGGAAAGGAAGAGGAAGGAAATGGTACCATCATGAGCCTGAACTTTCCTCCCTGTCTGAAGGAGAGCTTTGTGGTAAAGACTTGAGCAGAATATTAAGAACCCTTGAATGGCTGAGAGGTGGAGAGGCATTATCCTAAACCATCCAAGGTGAGTCAGAGACAGATCCCTTGCCCACATAGACAGAGAGAGAAGACAGACAAAGGTCTAGATCCTATTCTGAAGCCCTCATGGGAGCAGATCTATTGAATCAATGAAATTTTACCTACGTGTCGTCTATTTAACATTGGATTGACAGGATCTTACTCAAGTTCGAGCTCATCAATAACATTAAGCCCAGTACAGTGGGATGCGGAGCGGGGGAGAGAATATGCCAGGCTTCCAAACCCTCCCGCACATATGAAAAGAAAAATCCCTAAAGAAAGCCACCTGCACCAATGCTCACAGAGAAGCTTTCCAGCCAATGTCACCTTTCTAGGGCCATTTCCGCACTAGATTGTTATAGTGCTATTACACCACTTTCAATATCCTATGGAATCCTGGGGTTTGCAAGTGCAAACCCCAGGATTCCATAGGATGTTGAAAGTGAAATAATAGCACTATAACAGCCTAGTGCGGAAATGGCCAAGAAATGAACACGGGGGCCGAGAGAAGGAGGAAAACGAAGAGGACTGTTTTGCTGTTAGAGCTCACCCCAAAACACCTCAACCTGACTTCGTCGCTGGGGATAACAATCTGAAATTGGGGGTTGGGGGGGTGGAATAAACCCAAAGCGACCCGAGCACTCCTCTCCAAAAGCCAGCCTTCACTTTGGACGATTTCCCCCCGCCTTACCTGGGATCGCCAGGTTGGAGAGGGGCACGCTTTGGATGCTGTCGGGCAAAGTTGCCATCCAGTCGGCGAATTTCAGCTCGATCTTTCCTTGCGACGAAGCCATGCTTGCAGCTGGGCGCGAGGGGAGGGAAAGACGCGCTTGCCCTCTCGCTCGCTCTCCCCGGCTCGCTTTTCTGGGCTGGTGGCGGCAGCAGAAGCAGCAGCCAGCAGCCGCCGCCGCCTCCTCTTCTTCTCTCCCCCTTCCTCCTCCTCCTCCTCCACCGCCTCCTCCTCTTCCTTTGCTGGATGCTTGAATGCCAGACTAGTTGCTCTGCTCGCCTCGCCCGGTGTCGGCCGTTTGCGCGCCACGCTGCGCCACACCCACTCGCCGCCGCCGCCGCCGATGGCGCAAGCACATGCTAATTCGCATTAGGATGGCGAGGGTGCCCTCGAACGGCTCCTCCGGGCTGGCGGCAACGGAGCCGATTCGCGCCCGAGGAGCTTTCCTTCTTCAGCCGTTCCCCGCGTTATCCAAGCAACAGCAATCCTCTGGCCAATCTCTCTCTCTCTCTCTCTCTTTTCATCTCTCTCGTTGCACGTGACGCTGAACACGTATAATTTTTTCCTCCTGAAGGGAGATGAGTGTTTGCTGCTTTTCTTTTGAAGGGAAAGCGGCCCCTTGGGAAGAAGAAGGGAATCAAACGGAGGATAAACTGGCCTCTTTTCGCCCTACTCTGTAATAGAAGAGGGGAGAATTTTGTCCCCGAGTGATGAAGATCCCTGGAAACCTTTTCCCTTTCCAGGCGCATCCCTTCCTCAGAGAAGGCAGCTGCTTTGACTTCCCTTCTCCCAAGTAGGATTGGGCCCAAGGTGCTAATCAAAGTGGGACTGAGACTGGTGTATGGCTTTCCAGATGTTATTGGGCTGCAACACAGCATTTCTCACTGTTGATAATGCCAGGTGGGGCTGCTGAGAGCTGCAGTTGAACAACATCTGGAGAACTACACAGTTCCTACCCCTGATGGAGAAGCACAGCATAAGTTCAGAGATGCCTCAGCATAAGAGCATAGAAGGTTGTTCAGTAGAAGGAACTATTCCATCTCCCAGTCATTCACCACCACTCTGTGTGTGTGGAACAGGCCCTGATGTTTTTTTCCTGATGAATTCATTCATAAATGATCAAGCAGGTAGCTCAGAGGTGGAAGAAATAGAGGCTGTGGGTAGCATACATCCCAGATCCCCCCCACGTTTTTATTTATTTATTTATTGCAGCCCTTTGGTTTATTCTTTTAACACAGTGACCTTGCACTTTGCCGCTGATACGCAACACAGCTGGCCTACAGAGGCCAGTTTGAGAGCAGAGGAATATGGCTCTCCTATTTGTTTTTCTTGGCACTACCATTTCTCTTGTTCATTCCACACAGCGGCAGCCAAACTCTTCCCATTGCATTGCCCCCAAGGTGAGGGAGCATTTAGAGGGAACAGAGCAAGCATGGTGTAATGATTTGAGCACTGGACTATGACCCTGGAGACCAGGGTTTGATTTCCTATTTGGCCATGGAAACCCACTGGGTGACCTTGGGTGCATCACACACTCTTGGCCTCAGGAAACCCTGTGATAGCCTTAGGGTTGCCATAAGTCAGAAACAACTTGAAGACATGCAACCACAATTTAGAGCAAAGGTGGGTATTTAAAAGGAACTGCTACTCTCACTTGCCAAAAGAAGGAAAAGTTGACAGAGCTGCTGCCTTGGATTCCTCTCGCTCTCCCTCTGACATGCCCCCATGTGGGGGAAGCATACAATCAAAAGGCAGCAAGGGGTGAGTCTACCTCTTCCTCTTGTTTCCCCTTTTTAGGGAACAAAAGTGGGATGGATTTGAACATAGAGGGAGAGAAAAATCACCTTAGCTCACACATTGTTTTTCTATAAGAGGTGTGATATACGGATTGGTGAACGGTGCCTGGTGGCTCCCAGGTCATTGGGGAAGTGAATCTACCTATATTTTTGTTCATATTTTAAAGGTGCTGTCCAGGGTGCTGAACCTAGTTGAAGAAGTTTAAAGGAGCTCTCCAATGTGGCGCTGTCCAATGTGCTGAATTCTACAGGGGTGAATGAGTGGAGCCTGCTAGCTCCCACACCATTGGAGTGGAGAATCCACCCTATTTTATCCATATTTTAGACAAACTATCCAAGGTACTTAACCTATTGTTGGGGGAATTCAGCCCCTTGGATAATGCCTTTAGAATCTGGCTTAATTTCCAGAACAAACATACTTCCCAGCAGATATAAAAGCTACTAGCTGACACAGGGGCTGGTCATGAAAACAACAGCAGCCACTTCATCCCCAGACTTGCTCCCCTGCATTCTCCCTTCAGATGGCACAGAGATGGGGATTGTTCCCAATGAACCCATTCCTCCCAGGGAAAGAGACAGAGAGTGAGGACGACAGGCTGGGGTAAGTGATGGTTGCCATTTTCTCTGTTCACTCACCTGCCCTCATCCGATTGCTCCTCTTCTTTAGCTCTTTTACAGAGCTTGGAAAATTACATTTAAATAATAATTTGTTCTCACTACAGTATTTGGAAAGAGACCTATGGTTGTCTGACATAGCAGAGTGGAACAAACAGGTCATTATCCTCTGTGTTGCACTACTTGTTAAAAAAAGCTATAGATTTTTTTTTTAAGAATCCTTAAGTTTAAGAAGAGAATGGTATGAAACTGGAAAAAACATGTCAAAATGCACCTTAAAATACCCTAAAAATAATTTGAAAACATTAATCATTATACCAATAAAGTAATTTTTTTCCTACTCATTACATTTTTAAAAAATATTAATTCTTCACACTGTTACCTCCAAAGCAACCCATTGGAATTAACTATGTTGCTTGTTACCTTGAAGCTCTGCTCTGTGGGGAAATATGGGGGGGGGAATGGGCTTAGTGAGGCCATGCAAGGCAAGGGAGCAAATGAAGGTCTTTTCATTCACTTTCTCTGATTGGATCATGTAGGGAAGAGAAAGGAGCAAGCATGCCCAGCAGCTTCAGTATTGCAATGTAGAAATTTCAGCCTCAGTTTTAACTACAGCCTGCTTTGGAGCAACTCCAGGGCTCAGCTGTTCTTCCCAGTATTATGGGAGCTGTCCAGGTGCTGAATCCTATTCCCAACTTAGGTTCAGCACCTTGAAGAGCTCTTGTAACATCTTGATGATTTATTGACACCTGGAGGAGGTACAGAAGAAACTACTGTTAAAATCAAGGGTGGATTTGCTGTCCTGCAGTATCAGACCAGTATACTTGGAAGGGTGTGAGTAAACAGTGGCTGTTCACTGGAAGAACAGTTGCTACCACTGCTGCTATTGCTGCCACCACTGATACCACCACTGCCACCTCCATCTGCTCATTCTCCCAACCCAAACTGGTTGTGTGAAGGAGTGGACTAGTTAGGCTAAATCCCCACCACTCTGCCTCTCATAAATTAGTGCTATAGTGACACCAGGGCTTGCTGGGTTGATGCACCAGCACTTTTGGATTTGCAATAGTGGGGGCGTCATCTACCACCACCACCTACCCAGCTTTCCTATCTCCTTTCAGTTTAACTGCAATCCTCATAGTAGGTGGGGATGGGGTGGGGAGTGGTGGAACAGATCTCACCCTGAGGAGTCTATTGTTGGAAGCTATCCCTCCTATAATGCAAAGAATTTTGGAGAGTTCAAGCAGGGTCAGCTCTGGATAGCAATTGGATGGTAGCCAACCAATGAATAGCAGATTCTGTAAGCTACATTTTAGAGGAAAGAACTGGCAAAACCATCTCTGATTATCCCTTGCCTAAGAAACTCCCTATGAAATTCCGAGGGCTGCATAATTAAACAGGTGACTTTAAGATACATGCACACATTTATAAAGTGTATCTGTTTTACCCAGTTATGTCGGTTGCAGGCCACTTTCACTGATGTAGCTCTGTCCTATAGAATCTCAGTGAGGCACTCAGAACTCTCTGGCAGTGAGTTATACTTAATTTCTCAAGGTAATTTGGGCAGAGAAACTTGGTCTTAAACCAGTTTGAGTTTGTAGTATATTTGTAATATAATTTTGTAATATAAGATCTTTAGTGGCCATGCCAGATGAAGAGAATTCTGGGAATTGTAGTCCAAAAAAGCAACTTTTCTCTGCCCAAGTGCCTAGTGTCTCTAGTATCCTGGTGCTTCTGTCTCTAAATGCCAGATCACAGTCTTGTGCTGTAAGTGAATGTTTCAAATGAAACTGAAGTGGTGGAGTCATGGATTGTAATGATTTTATGAGTCCTACAATGACTGAGCCAGTTGCTGGAGGATACTAGGAGTGATGGGCCATTAAAACAACCATTCCAAGCTCCGCTTTTTTCAGCGCTAGTCATTATGCACACACACAAACATCTGTGCTCCCTCACCCCCAGTTTAATAATCAGCCAGTATTCCATTTCCACTGACCATGCTCAGTCTTCAATAAGCTTCTTTTGAAATATCCCCCTCTTAATGTGTTTTACTCACTCTAAATAGTTTCCTTCAAGCTTGCTAATATCTCTCTATTTCCCATAAAATGTCCTGCCACATCTAACAGAAGGATCCACCCTCAGAGAATGAGTTCAGTTTTTCTGTGTAGAATAAAATTGCATGTAATATAATGATGTAATGTTTTGTTTTGGGATTGAAATAATCAAAGATTGCTATAAAAAAAAAAGAATAGACCCACAACCAAGTCTCCTTTTATTTCAAGGGCTTAGTGGGGTCAGCAGGTTAGGCAAACAGAGTGATGCCATCTCTTTTGCCTGCCTAACACCATATAGCACATCTGGCCACTGAATATTGTTGATGGGAAAATATAAAACCAAATGTGTGCTTTTGGACAGCCACGCCTAGCAGTTTGTGTTGTGCTGTGGTTGTCTTTCTTTGTTGTTTGTGTTACCACACCCAACACCCCCACTTTGGAGAGTGTGCGGTCGTTCATAAATTAGATATATTTATGGTCAAAAGCATGTTTGGAGCATGTAGCCAGGTCAGGATGACCTCAGCATGGCCAGGTCATAAGCTCTGGCAGGATTAGGCAGGAAGACCCAGTGCTGATGGGCTTGGGATAATCCTTTCTAAAACTGTGAGTTACGAGCACTCTCAGAAACAATAACAGATGAAACTGCCGAGATGAAACAATCAGGAACCCTACTGTGAGCATATCCTTCCCAGACCTTTCCCATTCATCCTACCTGACCAAAACATTAAGAAACTGTGAGGATTCTCATCAGTGTTTTGTCACCTAAAGTTAAGACAATCAGCCCATTCCAGAACCCCTTTGATTGATCTGCCAGAAAGCAATTAAACACACAGTCCTTCAGGGTGGGGAATGAAGTATAAAACCCCCAGCTCCAGCCCAGGTAATTTGCTAGCACTTTTGGCATCATGCTGCACCTTAGACTCTTGTTTGAGTTACTCCTCTTTGATCTTCTGCTTCAGGACCAGTAAATATTACCCCTTCCACCCAAGATCTCTCTCAGTCCTTTCCCACCTTCTCTTCCCTAACCTTGTGTGGTTCATAAGACTGGATGATTTCTTGTGCACATATCTGTTAATTTCCAATAAAATACCCCTTTTAATTTTTAACTGGAGTCATCTCTACAGTTAGCATTGGGATACACAAGTGAAAAGATCCTGCCATTACCCTCTTCTTGCAGGCTTCCTTTGAACTATAATTCCCCAAATTATAGAGAGATGCTGGCACTGCTGGTGGATCTTAACACACACCCCTCTTAGAGTAACAGATTGCATTTATATATCTATTCCAATCTTCAGATCCCACCTTATATCGAAAGATCTCAGGGTGGGATGCAGAACAACTTTAAAAGTATAACATCATAGAATAATTTAAAACAGTTTAAAATGAATTAAAACTATTTTGACAATTTTAAGTCATGCACACTGTGCCAATCTAGTCAGGCTGTGATCGCTAAGCCCCAGAGAATTTAAGAAAGAACCAAGCTTTAATTTGGTGAGAAAATGAAGCCAACAACTATGCCAATCAGGCCTCCAAGGGAAGGAATCCCTTGACCAAGGTGCCCCAGTAGGGAAGACCCTCTCCCATTGCTCCATAAAATGCACTGTTCCCATTGGTGAAAATCTCCCCAGAAGTTCTCAGTGTTCAGGCATAATCAGATTGATTGAGCAGTCTATCTGAGCAAGAAGTTGTTGAAATTTTCAGCAGCAGTTCCAAGAAAATTAATTCCAGACTTTATCAATACTCCTCCACAGTGATCATACTCTTGTGAATAACCGTGAGTCATTTATTTACAGAGAGCCAGCATGGTGTAGTGGTTTGAGCATTTGGCT
Source organism: Iguana delicatissima (assembly GCA_948472985.1). NCBI lineage: Eukaryota > Metazoa > Chordata > Lepidosauria > Squamata > Iguanidae > Iguana > Iguana delicatissima. The sequence goes on along the minus strand of CAOKZL010002208.1, from coordinate 32,201 downwards.
GCAGTCCTGGAAACCAGGGTTTGATTCCCCATTAGGCCATGGAAACCCACTGGGTGACCTGGGAGGCATCAAACATTCTCAGCCCCCCAAAACCCCATGATAGGTTCAACTTAGGGTTGCTATAAGTCGTAAGTGACTTGAAGGTACACAACAACAGTTTATACTCCACTTTCACAGGTTCAGTACTCACACATTTTATTATTTGTGGGTTATTTTATTTATTTCATTTATTTATTTTTCAAACATTCTTACTGTATTTGTCCCTGCCATGAGAAAAAATGTGTTCTTTTTACGAATCTCAGCATGATTCTATGGTCCAGTTCCACTTCCACTAGAACTGGAAGTAGACCATAGAGTTGCACTGGATGACTTAGAGATTCCTAGACAGAACACTTCTTAGGCATTTTTAGGTCCTCCAGCATGACTTTATGGCCCACTTCCACCAGAATTTTACCATAGAATTGTGCTGAAGGACCTAGAGATTCCTAGAGAAATGTTCTCATGTAAAAAACTATAGCATTTCTGATGTTTATTTTTATTTGCATTTTTTCCACTTTCACAGGGGTCTTGTACCCCTAACCCCTTAATCCAAAAGACAACAGTGTGGACAATACCTTTATTATGACTAACCAAAATTTCACAAAATTGTGAGAAAGCTTTCAAGTTTTTTTCAAATTCTTTATTGGGCTGGATGATTTTCTATCCCCTCATCATTGTCTTGTTAACATTTCGCTTGATTAAATGCTCTGTAACCCTCAAATGCCAGCTCACCATGTTTGTGACATTTTGTTTGGTCCTAATTAGGATATTATATACTCTGAATCTTTTGACATAACATGACCAAAATCTCTTCCAAAATTCTACATTTTCTCTGCTCCAACTGTCCCAACATATTCCTTTCCTGGCTGCAGGGGGGTCAGGGGAATGACAAATAAGCATCCATCTCTTTTCCTATAGCTGGATGGACAGCAGTGGCATAATCTTGAGAGGACCCCAAGGACATCTCTGAGGATGCCTATTGCTGAGCATCCATCTTAAGAAAAGAGCTGGGTGCTTCTCTGCTTTTCTCCTCACCAGCCAGGAAATGGCAATGCTTAAGCAGCTGCAATAGAGAAAAGGTGAGTTAGCAGGGGAGGATTGGACAGGAGACGTATCATAAGTACACAGGTGTGATATTTCTCCTGTACCAGGATCTCAGCCAAGAACAAGAAAGGCATAATAGATGCACAGTGCTTCTTGGCTGGTAGATCTAGGACCCTCCCTTCCCACCTGGAAGCTCTACAATGTTAAATGTATGGCTTTAGTCAAAATCCTATCAGTGCCTTATGCCAGCACTTTTGAAAGGAGCACTTTTTGGAGTGATGCCTAGTGACAATTGGATAGGGTGAGGCAGCAAATCCCACATGGTGTAATGGTTTGAGGGTTAGACTATGACTCTGGAGACCACAGTTCAAATCCTTGCTCAGCCATGGAAATCCAGTAGGTGACCTTGAGCAAGTCACATTTTCAGCCTCAGAGGAAGGCAAAGGCAAAAACCCCTGCTGAGCCAATCTTGCCAAGAAAACCTTGCGACAGGTTTGCTTTAGAGTCATCATAAGTTGGAAATGACTTGAAAGCATAAAACAATGATGAGGCAGCAGACTAGGGGAGAAAGAAATGTCTCCTTCAGTCTTCTTTAAATTGGTCTTTAAGAAAAAACCTGCTCTGCTGGCAACTAAGTATGAAGCATTTAGAGAGCATGGGTGGAAGAACAGCCGAGAGATCAGCCACTGCAGCATTAACAGGTAGAGGAAAGTACAGAGTGAGAAAACAGAGCTATTAGCATAGGAGAGAGAACAGCCAGAGACTGTTGGTTGCCCTTGAACTCTGCCCCAACTCAAAATAGTCTGGATAGTCTTGGCAACAGACCCCCTGCTCCTCTGAGGGGAAACTGCTGCAATTGTTACCCTAAGATGTGGGGGACTTTGAGGCTCACCCATAATGCCACCATCTCCTTAGAATTTGGAGAATTATAGCTCAAAGAAGGCCTGCAAGAGGAGAGTAACAGCAGGATTTTTTCACCTGTGTATGCCAGTATTAACTGCAGGGAGGACTCTGGTTAAAAGTTAGACAGAGTATTTTATTTGGAATTAACAAACACACATGAAATCAGATGTTCTTAAGCACCATATAAGGCTATCAGAAGGTGTGGCAGAGAAGGTTGGATAGAGAGAGATTAGGTGAAAAGGGTGATATTTAGCAGTTCAAAAACAGAACGTTGGAGTGGCTCAGACAGTGTATCTGAGGGTAGCACAGAGGAACGGGAATCTGAGGCGCTTTCCGCACGAGGCAAGTGAATCGCTCTGTGCCATTACTTACCAATTCTTCTGGCCTCGGAGCAATGCGGACTTTCCCTTAAGCCCTTCCGCAGGGCTCCTCTGTTTGTACCAGGGCAATTCGGAATGGTGTGAGGTCTTTAGATCCACACTGGTGAGGCTAAAATGGCAGCTTCCGGTTGTTTGTGGGTCCAGACCAACCGCTGAAGCTGGCCACGCCCACAGCCCGCCCTCCACTGATCGCAGGCTCGCTTTGGTGCGAATCTGTGCCTCTGCACAACTGAGCAGGAACGAAATGGTGCGCTCTGGAAAACTGAAAGAATGTTTTTTTCCGGTCTTCACTTAGCATGCTGGAGGACCACTTGGGGGCGTTTTGGATCAGACTTAGGTGCAGAACTAAGGTAAATAGTCCAAACCTAGCCCGATCCAAGGTGCGGACAACCTTCGTGACAGGATGCCTTGGTCCGTCTTAACTTCCTCGTGCGGAAAGGGCCTGAGTTACCACGTGCAGCATAACATGCCCAATGTACTACAATGTACTACCTCCAACATACTACAATTTACTGGGGCTGTAGTTGGGGTTTTTATACCTTATTTCCTACTCTGAAGGAAGGTACATGGACAATGTGGTAATGGCTTTCTCATGGGGTCAGCAAAGGAGTCTGGAATGGTCTGATTGTCTTAATTCTATGTGATGAAGCAATGATGGGAGTCATGACAATCTCTTAATATTTTGGTCAGGCAAGGTGAATAAGGAAGGTCTCCATAGGATATGCTCACAGTAGGGTCTCTGATTGTTTCACCTGGGCAGTTTTGCCTTTTATTATTTTCAGGAGTACTCATCGCTTGCAGCTTTTGAAAGGGTTATCAGAAACCCATTAGCATTGGGCTTTCCCAGCTAATCATCTCTGAACTTATGACCTGATCATATCTGAGGTCATCCTGACCTGCCAATGTGCTTCTAGCCAGCATATTTTAAACATGTTTTTCAGCCATAAATATGTTCTCTTATGAAATAGCACATCCCACAGAATGGGGTATATGGTGTGGTGACACAGACTCCCTTCTGAATCTTCAGCAACTCACTGGAGATCAAGGAGAGTAAGGTCAGCTTTCTTCTCCCAGCTGTAGAACTGCAACCAGTGGCAGGCACTGCCTTGATGCCTGCCTCTCCTTCCACACAGGCAGTAAATGGCTGTAGCAGTGCACTCCTGTTCTTGAAAATGATAGGAGGAGGGAAGTGAACATAGTGCAAGGAGATGATCCAAAATGGACCTATGGGTGCATAACATCAGACGTGTTTTCTGATCTCTAAACCTGATTAACCCAGCTAGCACTGTTAGTATTATTATAACTGGAATGTGTACAATTTTACCCTAATGAGCCATCTCTAGGGCAAATCTCAAATTCTGTTGTGCTTACAAGACATTTTGCAACTTTTCTTCCTGAAAAAGCACTCATCAGGTGTTTTACAAAGGAAGTGCAAGGATATATTTTTCTCTTAATAATTCCCCTTCATGAAAGGACTTTTTGAGTTTCCTTCTAGAGTGAAACTGATTAGATTGGAATTTATTTGGACTCACTCAGTGTAATCAACATCACCACTCCATAGGGAGGAAAAATAGTTGCAGTCAGGAACATTCTTCCATTAAACTGGTACACTTGTTAAGCAGCCGGTACTGGATTAGAGCAGGATGAGAAAAGTGTGTCCTTCCTCGCATTTTTGGACTGCAGCTCCCAGCAGTCCTAGCCAGCAGGTGGGGGATGGTAGGAGTTGCAGTCCAGAGATATCTGGGGAAACAAACATCGTCCGCCTGTGAATTAAGGAGAATAGTACTGTAACATTCACAAAGAAGAAACCAGTCCTGTTATGCAGAAATGTAAATCACCAATATTTTCATTAATGTTATACTGCTCCAGTTCTAGGCAGTATGTATTTCAGTTAGAACAGTTTTAAAGAGACCAATAGCAGATCTTGGAAAAGAGATTTTTTGACTATAGCACTCAGATCTCCCCAAGTAGCATGGTCAATGGCTGGGGAACTCTGCATGTTTAAATATTTGAAGGGATATCATGTTAAAGATGGAGCAAACTTGTTTTCTGCTGCTCTGGAGACTAAGACATAGAACAATGGATTCAAACTACAGGAAGAGATTTCACCTAAACATCAGGAAGAACTTCCTGATGCTAAGAGCAGCTTGACAGTGGAATATGATGCCTCAGGATGTGGTGGTATCACCTTCTTTGGAGGTTTTTAAACAGAGGCTGAATGGCCATTTTCTGGGGGTGCCTTGAGCGTGTGTTCTTGCCTGGAGGGGGGTTGGACTCAATGGCCATTGTGGTCTCTTCCAACTCTATGTTTCTATGATTCTATGGCTCTTTTTGTACCTTACCTCGTCGCGGCAGTGGGGAGCGGCGCTCGTGCGAGCAGCCGCTCACACTCACCACTCACAACAGCCCTTCTGCCTCCCACATCAGCTTCCTCGTAGCATGACCGTCGTACTAGCGCCCCTCCCCTTCCTTCCACAGCGCAGTCCGGGAGTTGTAGGCTGCGCTGGGGGAAGGAAACGCAACTAGCCCAGCTCACTGAAGCACTGCACGCAGGTAAATGCACGAGGGCGCCGCGATCATTGCGTGAGTGTGCAGTATTTTCAGCTTACAGCTTTAGCCTCATAAGCGTCACGCGAGTGGGAGTGCGTCGTACGGAGTGACGCTCCCATTCAAGCGACGCTCAAGGGGCACTTGTGGGGGGAAAAAGGCATGCAAAAAGGGCCTATGTTGTCCAAAAATCAATTTCCCATGTTCTGTCTGAGAGTATAGGAGAGAATTCTCCCACAGCTAATACACACCAATATTATAATGAAATACTGGCTCCAGGCTGAATTCTGTCATTATTTTGCATTGTTTAGTATATGTGGGGCCTGTTACAAAACATTGCACTGTCAAAATGATCCTGTTCTAGCCAGCTAGCTATGCCTCCTCCACAATATTCTATTTACCCTTCCTCCCAGTATTCTGAGCTCTCCCCTCAAGCAATCAGCATCCAAAAGCTACTGAGAATTATGCGTGCTAATTTGTCTTTTGGGGATCCAAAATTGGGGTTGTAAGGCTGGGGTGGTATGGTGCTCACACTTGAACATCAAAAATAGAATGATTTGGAATGGATCTGAAATTTCAAGGAACAGGCACATATCCAAAGCTGTGTAAATTGGAGAGCTGGGCCAAAGCTAACAAAATGATTTTCAACAGAGAGAAATGTAAGGTCCTACACTTAGGCAGAAAAAATGGAATGCACAGATATAGGAAGGGGGATACAAGGCTAGATAACAGTATATGTGAAAGGGATCTAGGAGTCTTGGTGGATCACAAGCTGAATATGAGTCATCAGTGTGGTGTGGCAGCCAAGAAAGCCAACGCCATTCTTGGTTGCATCAATAGGACTATGATGTCTAGATTGAGGGAGGTAATGGTATCACTCTATTCTGCACTGGTTAGGCCTCATTTGGAATACTGTATCCAGTTCTGGGCACCTCAATTCAAGAAGGATATCGACAAGCTGGAACACATCCAGAGGAGGGTGACCAAAATGGTGAAGGGTCTAGAAGCCATGCTCTATGAGGAATGGCTTAGGAAGCTGAGTATGTTTAGTCTGCAGAAGAGAAGGTTAAGAGAGGACATGATAGCCATGTTTAAATATTTGAAGGGATGTCATGTTGAAGAGGGAGCAGGCTTGTTTTCTGCTGCTCCAGAGACTACGACAGGGAACAGTGGATTCAAGCTGCAGGAAAGGAGATTCCACTTGAACCTCAGGAAGAACTTCCTGATGGTCAGAGCTGTCCAGCAGTGGAATATTCTGCCTCAGAGTGTGGTGGAGTCTCCTTCTTTGGAGGTTTTTAAGCAGAGGCTGGATGGCCATCAGTTGGGAATGTTCTGATGTGTGTTCCTGCATAGCAGGAGGTTGGACTGGATAGCTGCTGTGGTCTCTTCCAACCCTATGATTCTGTGATTCTAAATTGAAATGCTGTGATTCTATCTGTTGTTATCTCACAGTTTTGTGAATGCGTGATTCTCAGACTTACAGCAGCCATGAAATACCGTATTCCTCTTTCCAGGAATTCATTATTTAGAACTATAAATAATATACCTGAATTATTGATTGCCAATATCTCTGGATTCCTGAAGTCTTATTTAGAAGGGGGGAAAGTTTATTGCACTAGCTAGAACAGTGCATTTTCAGATTTGTAATTCAAAAAGTAACAATCCAAGGCCTGAACAAGTAATAAAAGTCTTTTAAGAGGTGACTTCATTATTTACACAGAAATATCGGTTCTCCTTCTCCCTGGTAAAAATAAATATATTAAACTAGAAAACAGCACATTATCCATGCTTTTGGGAACTAGTATTTGATGTATGGTGTATTTTGCCACAAGATGCTTGTTGCTATGCCTTGAAATTAATCTTAATTATGACTGAACACCATTTAGGTCATGATTATTTATGCACTTCTAATTAGTTTGTTGTTAAGTCATTGGAAAAAGCAGACCCAAACCTCTCAAGAGATTTTTGTGTTATTATTCTAGTCGTGAAAGTGTACAGAAGGTTTATTCAGATGGAATTTAACTCTTAATAAAAGACTCTTGACATAGGATTCATATATGCATACCAGAAGTTACTGGATGAAATACGAAACCTAAAGGCTGCTTAATGAACAAAAAATGGATTATGGCTGCCTTTTGGTCTTTGGAGGCCTAATCCAAGCCCATTAATAAAAAGGCTGCCTTGCTCTCCAGTGTTCTTTACTGTAGCAATGATGAACTGTCTGCTAAAAATAATATACTTGTAAGGCAGCTGCATTCTACAGAAGCTGGTACTCCTTTGGTGTAGATAGCAGTCTACTGCAGAAGAGATGAGGCTTGGTGGTAAGAATAGAAGGTAAAGTTCTGATCCCTGGCATCTCTAGCTAAAAGGATGAGGCAGGAGCTGATGGAAATGACTCCCTTTTGCCTGAGAACCTGGAAAACGAGTGTTGTGCCCTAACACTACTACATCACTGATTTACTGCTGGTATTTATGAGGTTGCCATAAGTTTACAGGCAATTTGAAGACACATATAAACACACATAGTGACCAGGCAATAAGTCAGTGTAGGGTAGGCAATATTGTGCTAGATCAAGCAATGATAAGACTGCCTTTTTGCTCATATATGTATGTTTCCGGGTTGGTGAGATACCACTTACAGCAGGGGTGGATAAATTTCAGACTATGGGTCACACAGCACCACTGGACCACACTTTTGTGGACCCTGAAGCCTGAAGTAGTTCCCCCAGAGTCCCCCAACCAAACCATGCAGAAAGCCCCTCAACTGTATGAAAACACATAGAAATACTCCCCCACAAGCCCCCCTGAAGCCAGTACTACCCCCCAAACACCTCTCCTAAATTTATTTACCAACTGGAATAACAAAGTACAAGATAGATGAACATCAGAGCCAGCCCTATCTTTGGCCGTTTCCTCACTAGACTGTTAATAGCGCTATGATTCCACTTTCAACATCCTATGGAATCGTGGAGTTTGCAGTATTGGGGGGGCCGCCTGGCCCCTCCCGAAACTGCAAACCCGAGGACTCCATAGGATGTTGAAAGTGGAATCATAGTGCTATTAACAGTCTAGTGAGGAAATGGTCTTTGAGATGAACATCAGAGCCAGCCCTAACACTGGACAGAATGAAGTGGCTGACTTAGAGAGCAGATTTAGGGTGTCTTAAAAGGGAAGCAAATTACTCCTTGTTCTTGTTGTTGTGTACCTTCAAATTATTTCTGAGTTATAGCAACCCTAAGATGAATCTACCACGGGCTCTGTTATGTGCCCAAGGTCACCCAGTGGGTTTCCATGGCTGAGTGGAGCATCAAACTCTGGTCTCAAGGGCCACGGTCCAATGCTCAAACCACTACACTATGTTGGCTACAGGAATGCACAAGTAAATACAAATATGTTTCCTTTCAGAAATCTGTGTCTAGTGAAATGGATTAAGGCCACAAAAGGTTATACTAGAAACCTCTTCCTCGCAGTTCTTTTATTTACAAAAGGTTCTTTTATTTCTTTTAGGATAAAAGGAAGTATTCTTTCACACAGTGCACAGTCAGACTGTTCAGTTTGCTACTGCAAAATGTAGCAATGACCCCCCAACTTGAATGGCTTTAAAATGTGATGAAGCAAATTTATGGGAAGCAAAGTTGACAGTTCCTGCCCACTTATTTACTTACTTAGGTCCCTGTCACACTGCACTGTTATAGCACTATTATTCCACTTTAATTGCCCTGGCTGCACTCTGTGGAATTCTGGATTTGTAGTTTGGTGAGGCACTGGAACTCTCTGGCTGAGAATTCTAAATACTTCTCCCTAAACTGCAAATCCCATGATTCCATGTGGTGTTGCCATAGCAATTAAAGTGGAATAATAGTGCTATAACAATGTAGTGTGAGAAGGCAATCAGCTATTATTGTATCTAACGATGGGGAGAAGTGCCTATGGGACTTTCTGCCTCAGGTACCAAAATCACTTGGGTAAATTTAGGTATTATTTACCTTGATTTAGGTGGGCAAGATGGATAGCATTATTTATTGTTCTGCCTCCAGCAATAGGCAGTCTTGGACCAGCCCTGGTTTTTGCTTGCTCATGCCTGATTACCACTGTGCTTTCCTTAAAAAAAGAGAAAGAGAGATGGACATTTTTCTTTTGTCTGACTACAATTCCTGGCCTGGAACCTCACCACCCTTCTGGTCCCTTGCCATGGTGACTGAAACAGCTGAGGCTTCTTATCCAAAAAAGTAACTTGTTCCCAGTTCTGAAAATGCTATTAAGTCTCAACTGCAATCTTTAAAAAAAACAAAAAAAACAAGGAATCTTCCTTGGAGGTTCCTCTCCACAGCAGGAATTGTTAGAGATTCCTCCCAGGACATCAACAACATAAAGATTGCAAGAAATTCTGAGAACGTCACGGGAAATGCAAATATTAAAGAGTAATGTAGGAAAATATAGAATACTGAAATACATCTAGTTCAGGTTTCTTCACAGCTTTCAAAAGCATTGCTTCACAGCTGATGCGCCTCCCTTTTTTCCTAATTTTGGATACCCAAAGAAACTATCTCTGTTTATATGGTAATGAAGCACTCTCTAAAGGTGTTGAAAGGCACCGTCAATGAACCTAATGAGATTTTATTAAATCAGGATGTTGGTTTCAGTCCAGAGCACAGCTTGGGGGCAACAACCATGGGAGGGAACAGTTATGATACGTTCTGCAAAGCCCACTCTTTATCTATGAAAACCAGAGAAGGCTAATCATATTGTATCCACATGACTGTGGTTTTCAGTTCATCTGTCTAACCCCTGAGATTTTATTCTCCTTCACTCTCTTCATGACAAATGATGGCTTCAAGACTGTTACTGCTCTGCATTCATCTACTGTCTACATTTCTTGCATACTCACTTTGGAGTATGCCTCACAGAGCTGAACAGGATATTGTCCTAACACGGACCGCGTGCAGCCACAAGTCAGGTGGGCAGGGCATAATTTGAGTCAGGGTTCAGTTTCACAATCTATTTCCAGTATGAGGGGCTTCCAGCATGTCATATGTCAGGCAGCAGAACGCATTTGAACATGCACAAAGTATCTTTTCATCTCTGTTTACCTACAGCCATCTCCCATCAGTCTGGGATTTATTAACTGGAATCAGGGGACCCAACTTCACTATTGATTTCCAGTATGAAGGGCTTCTAGCCTTCATATGTCAAGAAACAGAATGCATCTGAGCATGTACAAAGTGCTTTTCCATCCCTGATTAGCTACAACCAGATTCCATCAATCTGGGATTGACAGAGAAACTCCTCCACAAGCACAAGGTAAGGAAACAAGCTCCCTGGAGGTCCAGACTATGGGTGTTACGACAGCTGAAAAGAAGTAGCTTCTATTCTCCATTGTTAAAGCTGTTTAGAACCACATTTGCCTGTAACATGGTTACTGATTTCTTGTTCCCTCATGCATTTCCTCTTCTTCTTTAGCTACACAGTGGAATGGTTTCATGCCCATATAGGACTGGTAGAGACTAATGTGTTTAGTTAATCCTTAATAAGCTTTTAAAAAAATCTAATTCAATTACATCCATGTTGGAAGTGGATTTTTTTAACAACTCCATTTAAATTTAAGTTAAATGCCTGCACTAAAAGTGTTACCAAAAAGATGAAAAATACTGTCCATAATTGTACTCTTTCTCCCCACATGTCCCTGTCTAGAGTTTGGTAGTGAAGGAAACAGCTGCATTAATTTCAGAAATTCTATTTTACATGAATCCTAGCAAACACCTTTCTCTTGTTTTCTCTTTCTCCTTCCCTTATAATCCCATCTCTTTCTGTCCTTCTCCTTTTTACAGTTTATTGATCTCCATATAAAATCATTAACACAAGGGCCATTTCTGCACTAGCCTGTTATAGTGTTATTATTCCACTTTCAACATCCTGTGGAATTCTGGGGTTTGTAGTTTCTTGAGGCCACAGAGCTCTCTGGCTGAGAATTCTAAATGCCCCTCCCTAAACTGCAAACTGTAATCAAGCTGCCTCCTTTCATTACAAAATTTACAACTTAATTGATGACTTGATTGATCTTAAATAGTTAGTTCCTATCACTGTTTTCATGGGCATATTAAGAGAGGAACTGGAGAATAAAGAGAGATAATATGTAAGAGCTTTCTCTGGGTTGAATCGCGATAGAAATTTCACCAGTGGAAGGCATTAGTTTGATTGGCTATTGGCTATGCTGGCTACAGTTCATGAGAGCTGCAATTCAGTAAAACCTAGAGGTTGCTACTTATTGGCACAGGCACACAGTTATCTGGGAGTAAGCCTGATTAAATTCAACAAGATTTACATGTGAATAGACATGTACAGGATTGCGCTGTTAATTAAGGATGCAGTTATGAAGGGATGTCAGTCTTTCATGGATGGTTGGGTGTCCATTGCATTAGTTTATCATCAGGGCTTTGGCTGGACGTTGCAGCATCCATACTTTGATTATATAAAGTTGTAGTCACAATGCTTAATTATTTATACTGGGTTGGACCCAGGCTTAACCATTTCTTAGTGCAGACCCATCTTGATCTGTAGCTGCATAGCAGAATGATTTAATGCACATACTAACTGAGGAATTGGAGAATAAAGAAAATTGACGCAGAAGATCAGTTATTTAAGGGGAACTTACATTGGCTCCACTGTAACTATGGCAAAGTCTGGTTCAGAGCTTGGAAGCTGTGATTTACAAACCATCTAATTATCTAACGTATCACATTGGGATGGTACCAAGAATGCTATGCAGTCACATTTCAAAATGAACATGGCATTGGGAGGGAGCTATTTTATTGTATAATAAGTAATATTGTCAAATTATTTTCAAAGAGGTCATTGAGTTAGGCCATTTCTGCACTAGACTGATATAGTGCTATAGTGCTGATATAGGAGCCCTGGTGGCGCAGTGGTTAAATGCCAGTACTGCAACCACAAGGTTGTGAGTTCAATCCTGCCAGGCTCCAAGGTTGACTCAGCCTTCCATCCTTTCGCAGGTCGGTAAAATGAGTACCCAGCTTGTTGGGGGCAATTAGCTAAAAATACATTGTTAAAAATACGTTGTTAAACCTCTTAGATAACACTTAGTTGATAGGCGGTATAGAAATAAATGCTATTGCTATTGCTATTATTCCACTTCCAATATTCTATGGAATCTTGGAGTTTGCAGTTTAGAACTGTAAACTGTTAAACTGCAAACCTCAGAATTCCATAGGATGTTGAAAGTGGAATAATAGCACTACAACAGTGTAGTGAGAAATGGCCTTAGTCTGAGTCAGTTTCACAAGGTGCTTTGTGAAACATTTGAGACCAACAAGGTTACTTTAGCATAAAAACTGAAGAGGGTCTTTATGGTAGTCTAGAAGAGGCAATATCAGCAAGTGTTGCTTAGCATGCAAATGGGTAACAAGAAATGCCTGCTGTAATTCTCTCTTGTATCAAACCATTAAAGATGCAGGATCCCTCTCCAGGTTTTTCTCTGGCAACCCAAAATGAAGTTATGTGTATACAGTGGTATGGTGGGACATTCGAAAGGGCAGAGCTTCATTTATAACAGTCCTTATTGCAACACTCTCATGGGGACTCCAACAGCATAGATCACTTTCTTATTTCCAGTAGTTTCCAGGTTCACCAGCAGCCCATCAGTTGTAAAGCTTCATGAGAATTGCCCACTCAAGAGCAAGTCACCCCAGAATACTTTGGACTGCAACAGAGATTTTCTTGGTTGCTGTGCCCTGCAAGTTGCTTCTAACTTACAGTGACCATAAAATGAATCTATCATGCTGATTTCTTGGCAAGAGGGGGTTTGGCCTTCTCTGAGATTGAGAGAGCATGACTTACCCAAGATCACTCATTGAATTTCCATCATTGGTTTGAATCCCAAAGTTGTAGACCAACACACAAAACCACTAAACCACACTGCTTCATCCCTACAGAGACAGCTCATAATAGTCCACTATTTCTGAAAAAAATCATTCCTCCTCCAATTACATGTGAATTCCAACTAAACTTGGAAGGGACAGTGGGGCTGGGTGTGATGGCAGATAATGTCATAGTCCCCAATAATCCAAAATCTCTCAGTTTCAACCCAGAGAGCTCTAGCAATGCTACATCACTGTAAGTATGCCAGTTACTTCCACTTTATTAATTTTTTAAATTTTATTTTCTTAGTGCTGGCAATTTATTTTCTGCAACTACATTTGTCTCTTCACCCTCTTCCTTAAAATAATTTTAGTATATATATTTTACCTTAATTTTTTCCATTTGTGCTTTCCAAAAAAGGCATTGCTGTTATGTGGTAATGGCTTTGAAAAAAAAGCAAGTTGAAATATTTTCATTAAACTTGGAATGGTTTTGGATTAGTAATAATTAGGTGCTGAAAATGCAACAACAGTGAAGAAAATAAGAGATGAATTGCTAATAAAAAGTGCAATTCCTGTGGGATTGGATCTCATTATTTTTTTTTCAATTTAAACTATGCATTTTAGCTACAGAGTCTTGGAAAGCAAGCTTACTACCATTAGCAGAGATGGATTAAATGAGAAGTTAGCCTTAGGAGACTTCTTCTGTTTTCCCCTGCAAGTAGAAGAATATTATTTGGAATTTAAAATAAATGAAAGAGCAAAAGAAAACACAAAAACTACAGAGTTCAAAAAGCTAGAAGCATTCACACAAGAGCCTATATCCTGTAAATGAAGGGCAAAGTCATTTTCTAAGGGGCAAACTTGACAAAAAGTATACGATGCTTTTAGGAGAGGTATTCTCTCAATTCCTGCCAATGGCACTACTTTTCCACGTTGGTGGGATTGCATGCTCCTGCGAAGAGAGAATCTCTGTTGATTCCAGCAGTGCTGTTAGTAGGGTCTCTCATGTCAAACCCTTGGATGTTTAAAGTGGAATAATAGCACTATAACAGTCTAGTGTGGAAATGACCTCAGATAGGCTTTTCCTGAGGAATTAGACTAAATGTACCAGACAGCTATTAGGCAGCAACAGTAGTGGGGAGTGACACTCGTGGATGATTTCTCAGTGACAACAGAAGTGGCACAACAGCTAACACTTGTTAGTACTGCACAGAAGGAGGTATAGTAAACACTTACTGAATGTCTTTTACCATGAAAATCCTATGATGAGACAGCCCAACATGAATCAAGAGATAGTGCCAGATCTGAGTCCCAGGTCAGATGGTGCTCAACCAGCTACAGGTAGAGCAGAGAACAACGACAAGTAGCAAGACTAACAATGAGACTGGAATCAAGTCAACAGGATGTTCTGCTGTTGATGTGCTCAGGGGTAGAAAAAAAATGTTGATTTTCTTCCTATCAGCTTTCTTCCCTGTCCAGCTTTCACAATGATAGAGAGAAACAGAAATAGGAAATAGATGACGTGGTCAATCCTAACTTTAGTTTTAAATATATAGCAGCCCATTCTGAGTGGTTTATAAGCCAATTGTTGCTGCCTCTCTGGGTTTTGCAAAGGCAAAGGAATTCTCGTCCATAGCTAGCAGGCTGCTTTGTATGTCTTATGAACCATTCAAGCTAATGACATTATTAATAAAGTGCTAATGACACTATTGAGATGTCTATAGCTAGAAATCTAAAAACTCAGAGCAGATTAGCCAATTACACCAAGACATGGGGCAGACAGATAGATCAGAGGTAAAGAAGGAGGCTTGTGAAGGGTCCTTCATCAGAGCAAGGCACAGTGGGGCTGGATGTCCATGGAGACGGTCACCATACCTACCATTCCTCATTCTGAACAAAGGCACGGTAAACAAAAGAAAGTATATAGGTCCTGATAAGATGTGGAGAACTACCCGTCAATTGTTCCTAGAAAAGTGCCTAGTGCAGGTTTCCAGAAGTCACCCATGACCCTCTCCAGATCTTCCAACTGTCCTGATTTTGCAAGGACAATCTCCATTAATTCTCTGTCACCTCACTTTTTCCGCTGCTTTTAACACGTCCCAGTTTCACTCGTCTCCTCCCACTTCATCCTCTGTCTTCAGCTTATGTCAGTTGCCACAAACTGAGTCCAAAGGGCAAAAATAGTTTGTTAACTCACCAGGGAGAGAGAAGAGGAAGGGGTGGAATCTTGCTCTTCCTAGTAGGCTCAGAAAAAACAAACTAGCTTACAGCTTCTCCTGGCCTGCGTGTTCTTCTTCATTAATAACTTTTGCCATTTTGACCACATTCTGATGTTGCCTAGACACATGTGCCTCACTTTTCATCTGTGAAATGTTGGAAGGTACACTGCCTACTTCCCTGTGACATTCCTCAGTGAGGTTTTGTGGAGTGGGACTCTTTCCTGTAGAAGCTACTGTGCGCCTTCCCTTGCACATTCACTTTTGAAGCAAATACCTCACCTTGCCTATTGAGAGGCAAAAAGAAGTGTTATTAAGAAGAAAGTCCATCCTCATGTACATTTGGTGTGTGTGTGAGAGAGGGAAAGAAAGAAAGAGAGAGAGAGAGAATATTTGTTAATTTTTTTTATTTGTTAATGATATGTTTATTTATTTAGTTCAACCGTCATTACAAATCAACACAATAAATATAAATCAATATACAATAAATCTATATGTATATATTACCATACATTCCATAATAGATAACACCCAGCATTATGGTATTATTCAATACACAATTATACCCAAAAAAAGATATAAATGAAATAGATCAATAATTAGATAATTTTGAGTTTATCTATAACTAATATAACCTAGAAGAACAATCGTTATTTTAGCCTAACGATTATTAAACCCCAACCAAGACCTATTCTATATATTCACTATTTCTTATCCTAGAGTATTATTATGAAAATCTAATATAAGAATCTAATTAAACTTAGATTTAACAAAACAAAACAAAGAAAAAAGAAAGAATACAAGAGAGATACAAATATAAACAACATAAGAAGAAGAAAAAAAGAGGGAGGAAAGGGAAAGGAAAGGGAAAAAAAGGAAGAAAATAAAGAAGGGAAAGAAAAAAGAAAATGGAAGGTTGTAAAGTTTATTGAAGACATTTGTATATAGGTCTTCACAGACGTTTATTCTAGAGCAGCTTAAAATACAAATGAATACCCAAAACAGCCCGAATAAAAACAAACCAAAAAAACACCACCATTAAAACATTAAAATCATAAAAGAGCAGAATGGAAAAAATTACCAAATTATCAACTTTAAAAAGACCCACTTATCACTAAATGACTAACATGAGTGCCAAATGAGCTTCTTTGGGGAAGGAATTCCACAACAGAGTCCTGTTTCAGGCATTATTACTCTGCATGTCTTCCTGAGCCCAAACCCTTCTGTTGTCATTTGCCTCACAAGGAAATTCATCTCTCTAAAAACAAGATGTTCCTGTTCATGTGGAGCCTTTCCATGTGAACACGTTCCCTGATTTTCCAGATTTTTTTTTCTTGCATTCAGAGCTTTGACACTCGGATAAGAACTTCTCTTTAGAAGCCTTGCTTTGCATGTGAGGAAAATGACAATAAGATGAGGAATGGGATGTTTTCAGGAAAGTAAAGTCACTAATATCTGAACATGGCTCTTGTGTGACACTGATGAAAAATGTCATCTTTTTCTTTACCATACATCATAGCTGGAATCCTTTTGGTTAATCCCAACTTCAGTGTTAAGTCAATATGTAGGTAAAGCCAACTGATTCAATGCCTCTCCTCTAACTGGAACAAACAATAGGATTTAGGTCCTTGTGTCTGATGGCAGAGGCTCTATAAAAAAGTCCTCAGTGGAAGGTCTTAGGGTTGTACATATGAAAACCTCTCATGTGTTGAAGCAGAGAGTGGGTACTTGGCAACCACTCTATGCCACTCTTCACTGTTGCAGGTTTAGACAATATGTGAAATAGCCCAGTGTCATAGCTTGGGAACATTGCCTTGTTCCAGTATTCCCTAGCTAGTATGCACACTCTGCTTCTGTCATCATTGTTATCATTATCAACAACAACAACAATAACAACATCAATCTTTGTTTTATTTTGTCAAAATGGAAGCCTGGTAGGCTGTCCTTTTGCATTTGAAAAATTGCCCAGAATGTTGTGAATGAATCATTGAACCACCTTACTTTGCTTCTTAGAAAATTCTCAGGCACATGGAAAGCTTCCAGTAGAGAGCAAGTCCAAAAATGGCACAAGTCATAAAATGTGTGGTTTATGAATGCTTTGCTGGCACTGAGTCCAAGGCATTGGCTGATGGATTTCCAGTACAGAATGTCAAATGCCAACTATGCATAATGCAAAAGGTAGGTTAACACACACAAATGAGAACTGCCAAAATCCAAACATTTATAGGATAAATATTGACACAGGTGTCAGCACTGGCCTCTCAAGTAGTCTTTGGGCAGGTTTAACAATGTTATTCTTCTCACAGAGCAGCTGCAAAGCACTACAAGAGGAGTGCTTCCCCCTTGCCCACTCATTCCTCCCCACGTATACTCAAAACCAATTCAGCAGGGCTGGGAAATCTCCCAAGCAGCATTCAGGTGTCATGGAGAGCTGAAAAGGATGATGAAGTAGGGGGAGTCATGCTAGTACACTTCCCCTACTATGATACTTCATTTAGACTTTTGGAAAGCAAGAATTCATTTCCACATGAACACTATCAGAATTCCCCCCACCCTGACTTGACATAAAGTTTATTTCTTTCTGTGGAGAAAGGACATTTCTTATTAAGAGAAAGCCTATATAGTGATTGTGACCCAAAACAACTTGCAAACAATTCAAAGTTTTATACACACATACACACACTCCTGTTGTTTCATACAAGTTTTAACTATGTTGTCTTGTGCAATCACGACATCATTGTCCTTGCAAGCCTGGAGGGTTTCTCTCACTTCTGTCTTCTCTGTGCCACTTGACAGAAGATAAAGAGCCTGCTCTTACAACATTTCAATCATTTTTCTTTAATTAGCCGCCTCATTTCCTGGCCTTCGTTTTCTGAAGTGCATATTAACGCAACATTGCCCCATAGTTTCTATACTATCTCTACATCTTGGTGTGTTCAAGCACATAATGGAAGCAGGAGCAAAACAGATCCATTTGACATGTTTGTACAACACCCATTCAAAAGTTGTTAGAAAAACTTATTTGCTTTCAAGCTACTTGAAAACAAACAAGCAAACAAACTTGTTTGCTTTCGAGCAGCTAGAACGGATAATTGACTGAATGAACAGGAGCTATTTATTCATTTATTTATTTATATAAAGTAAATGTGAATTGCTTTTCTCCTTCTGTTGCATTTGACAGTTCAGCATCTTACTTGTTTCCTTGTCATTTTATGCATGACATCTGAACTTTTTGAAGTATTAGAAATCTGGTACTTACAGGGCAAAATTGACACTGCAGCTTCAGACACAAGCTGGAACCTATGAGTGTAAAATCCCTATTTAAAATTTTCCTTTCTCCCTGCTGTGGGGAAAAAAAATGGATTTATCTCTACAGTATATTCCTTCTATTCAAGCATCCTGAAGTGTCACAGAGAAGTCATTCTGTAAAGACCCATTTTCTCTGCAGAAAACTGGTTTCCTGTGCAGGAAATAGTGTTTTCTGAGCATTAAGCCTCTTTTCTGCACACACAAAAAAAGGGCTTTTTGCACTCAAAAAACATGTTTTATCTACAGAATAATTCCTCTGAAGCACTTTGAAAAAATCTTAGGCAAGCCATGCTGTCTCATATTCAAAGAACATGAAGAAATCTAGCCAGGAAAGCCTCAGGATAGCATTACCATTGTCAGAGTTGACTTGAAGACACACAACAACAAATTCATAGGTAAATAAGCAAGAATTGACTAGACACTTCCAAGTGTGGAATAATCTTCATGCCTTTTTGTAAGCATTAGGGATGTGAAGAATTTTCACTGAAATACTCATTCTCAGGAAGCCCGTGGCCAGAGTCCTATCGATGTACTACACTCGTACCAGCAGCAGCAGCAGGTAAAAGTTCTCAGGTGCAAGAACTTATAAAAGAAACAAGGCACCAGGGAATTCGGCTGCTTGGAGCTGTCAGATTTTGTCTACTTTGCCTCTGCTGCATGATCCTGGGAGGGAAAAAAGCAACCGCTAGTGAATGCATCAAAAGGATTCTGGCCAGAGTGCACTTTTTTGCCCATTCAGGAGAAAATTCTCTCTACAGTTTATGCCAAATGTATCTGCACAAAACTTTTCCTTTTGTATTACAAAATGCAAACAGGCAGGGAAGATGAAACAACTGGCTGATTGATCAAAAAGGTCCAAACAGCCCATATAATGCTTCTTATTTTTAAAAGTCCATGCAGCACAGCAGCAGCTACGTACCCTCCAACTATCCCAGTTAGCCAAGGAGAGTGTTTTGTTAGTCATTTGCAATCAAAACTAATAGGGTGCTGCTGTATATCAGTCACTGGAACAGTCTGATAACATTTTTATGGAGTTTTCAAGGATCTATGCTCTCTCAAAATATAGAAGTCTTATTCTGTTTTTCCAGTTTGGAGATATGGAGAAACAACACATTTCCTTTCATTTTTCAGATTTTCTTTTTTTAAATTAAAGTTCTACAAATTAAAACAGAAGCTTATAGGATGAACTTTGAAGGATTATCATTTTAAGATACACTAAAGTTTGAAAGAAGTAATGTAGTGAGGAGAGAGACAGTTAAGGGGATTGTGTTGTGAAGAGAGTAAAATACCTAAAAAAATAGATTTGTGCCTGAAGAATATGAGACACACACTGGAGAGCTATAAATCAGTGTTTTCAGCATGTGCAGTAAACTCTATCAATAGCAATAGCAATAGCAGTTATTTCTATACCGCCTATCAACTAGCGTTATCTAAGCAGTTTACAATGTATTTTAGCTAATTGCCCCCAGCAAGCTGGGTACTCATTTTACCGACCTGCGAAAGGATGGAAGGCTGAGTCAACCTTGGAGCCTGGCAGGATTGAACTCACAACCTTGTGGTTGCAGTACTAGCATTTAACCACTTTAACCAGTCTTGACTGCTTTTTTTAAAGCAGTCAAGACTGGTAATATGCCGGGTCTCCTCCGGCGGGCCATTCCATAACTTGGGAGCGATAGAAGAGAAGGTCCTCTGGGTAACCGCAGCCAACCTAGTTCTGACTGGCTGCAGTAAATTCCTCCCAGAGGACCTTAGCGTGCGGGGCAGATTGTATGAGAGAAGGCGATCCACAGGTAGGCTGGCCCCAAGCCATGAAGGGCTTTAAAGGTAAAAACCAACAACTTGTACTGTGCCCGGCAACTAATAGGCAGCCAATGTAAAGACTTCAGAATTGGTGTTATGTGGTCAGTTTTAGGTCTACCAGTGACCAACCTGGCTGCCATATTCTGAACTAATTGAAGTTTCTGGACTAAGCACAAGAGTAGCCCTATGTAGAGCGCATTGCAGAAGTCGAGCCGTGAAGTTACCAGCACATGCACCACTGTTTTTAGGTGTTCCGGCTCCAGAAAGGGGCACAGCTGGTGTATCAGCCAAAGCTGATAACAGGCACTCTTGGCCGCCACATCTATTTGAGCTGTCATCAATTTGAGTGGCGGGTCCAGGAGCATCCCCAAGCTGCGGACACAGTCATTCAGGGGAAGTGTGACCCCATCTAGAACTGGTTGACAAACCTCCATACCTGGGCTAGGGCCCTTAACAGCAAGTACCTCCGTCTTATTTGGATTCAGCTGCAGTCTGTTTTAACTCATCCAGTCCATTACTGCTTCAAGGCATTCGTTCAGAGGTGAGATGCCACCCTTAGTTGATGCTATTATCCGAGGCATGGAGAGATATATCTGGGTGTCATCAGCATACTGATAGCACCTTGCTCCATGTCTCCTGATGATCTCTCCCAGAGGTTTCATGTAGATGTTAAATAGCATTGGGGACAGGACAGTGCCCTGAGGGATGCCAGATTTAAGCTCCTTTTCGAGGAGCAGCTGTCCCCAAGCATCACCGTCTGGTATCTACCTGAGATATAGGACCGGAACCACTTAAGTGCAGTGCCCCCGATCCCCAGCCCTCTCAGGTGTTCCAGAAGGATACCATGGTCTATAGTATTGAAAGCCACTGAGAGGTCCAAGAGTACCAGCAGGGTCACACTTCCCCTGTCGATACCTAGGTGAAGATCATCCACTAAGGAGACCATGGCAGTCTCGACTCTATATCCTGCCCTGAAGCCAGTTTGAAATGGGTCTAGATAATCTGTTTCATCAAAGACAGTTTGGAGCTGAAGGCCAAAAGCCCTCTCAATCACCTTGCTTAAAAATGGGAGATGGGAGACTAGTCTATAATTATACATATCCAGGGGATCTAGGGAGGGGTTTTTTAGAAGCGGCCATATAATCACTTCTTTTAAACAAGCTGGAAAATGGCCCTCCCTAAGAAATGCATTAATAATGTGTCTTAGATGGGTCTTAATTGCAACTCCTCCCTGGACGACAAGCCATGAAGGGCAGGGATCAAGAGGGCAAGTTGTCCTCCTTATATTTCCAAGGAGCTTGTCTACATCCTCAGTACTCACTGACTGAAACTGATCCAGTATAATCCTGTTCACAGAGTCACCAGACACTCCACCCATAACCTCTGCTGTAACACTGGCATCCAAGTCGGCTCTTATCTGAGAGATTTTATCTGCGAAATGATTATTCAACACATCACAGCAAGCTACACTAGGTTCTAACAGCGAGTTCAGGGGAGTGGGTATCTGAGTCAGATCCCTTACCACCCTGAACAGCTCTGCTGGACAAGAAGTCGCAGATGCAATATGTGCAGAGAGGAAAGTCTTCTTCACTGCATCTATTGCCACTCCATAGGAATGAAGAAATTCTCTATAGCGTGTCCTGTCAGATAAGAGTCCAGATTTCCACCAGTTGCGCTCTAGTTGTTGTCCAACCTGCTATCAATGCCAATTAATATATTTGCCAATTAAATCATATTTCATCCATTAAGCCATATCAAGGTGTGGAGGTGGTATAAAGCCTGATAACAGAGTAGCTCCAAGAAGTAATTTCATAGTCTGAATGAATACCTCATGGGCACCAAATCTAAAAGGATCAAGGAATGGTGGGAGAAGGAATTGACTGGACAGGTCTGCTTTGGCTCCCCACCATTGGGAAAATCTAGAACCTGAGAATTCCAGAGTATATCTACACTAGCCTATTATATTAGTTTGATACCACCTTAACTATCATGATAGTACCAGACAGAATCTTGGGATTTGTAGTTTGATTAGATCTTTGAATTATCTGCCACTTGTTCAAGGAGGTTGCACTAGAACATTGTAGGTTTGTTGTTGTTGTGTGCCCACAAGTTGTTTTTTACTTATGATGATCCTAAAGCTAACCTATCACAGGGTGTTCTTGGCAAGATTTCTTTCAGAGGGGGTGTTGCCTTTACCTTCCTCAGAAGCTGAAAGAATGTAGCTGTGTAACTCCACTGCTCTGTTGGTTTTATTGGCAAAATATATTAATTGGCAGATAAGTTTAATTGGCATAAAATAGAAATCATATAAATATAAGACCATGTGAAGGAGGAAGTTTGACTGGAAAAACAGATCAGAGGTGCCCCAGCATGGCTAAGAATGGCTCTTGCAAGAACAAAAGATATCTCCAAGAACAGCAAATAATCCCCTGTGGTTTGCATATCCCATGGAAGAAAAAGCCATAATACAGGCTACCAACTTAACCTGACACCCATTTGCTAGAAACTTCAAAACAAAGATCTGTTGCTTGGTTGACAGCACTGGTTCAGGAGAACCGGAAGATTTCAAACGAATCTATATTTGCATCATTCTCTCACCTGTGACTTGTTACCCTGATTTCTGGGGTCCTGGGAGGGACACCTAAATGTACTCACAATGGGGAATGGGAATTAGCAGAGCACAAGCTAGCAATACAAGAGGCAGGGCAACCTAGCAAGATCTTGGACCCAATGTCTACGGGGTCAGGTTGAGTCAAGGAGCAAACAGAAGTAAATAATTATTGTTTTCTTTATTAATGTACAACACAGTCAAACACGTGTATGCAACACACTCACACAGAGAACTATTGAAATAAAGGTAGGAGTTGGATAGAGGGTTTTTAAGAGGAGGTTTTGTATGGGAAATACTACACCTGTCCTGAAGCCCGGGTAGTCTGGAGAAAAGGTCCGTAGAAGAGGAGATTCTCAGCACAAGAAGCTGAGGGGAAGGCTCGTCGAAAGAAGTGACAGCAAAGCAGGAAGCCAAGAGCGATCCGAGTGATCTGAAGAAGTGCTCAAAATCAGGGGGTCTTATAGGGAAAAATGTGGCCGTAGGCTAGTCCATTCCCGGGGAAAACAATGAGTTTCAGGTTGGAGACAAAGCCTCCAAAAGGTCAGCATTTTATATAATTGAGTTATGATCGAGTTGTCCATAGAGTAGCCAGTATACAAACACGGAGTGCTTGACAGTTGAGTATTCGGCTCATCAAGCTGCCTGCTTGGGGCAGGGGCTCTATTGTAAACAGCGTGCATACATAATGTGATCTTAAGAAGGTACTTGCCTTGAGGTCTCCTAAAGCGGCAGTCCGGCAACTACTGGAGTGGTTTTGAATAGTTCAGCTATTTTGTGCATGCTTGTCCGGGGGCCTCGCCAGCATGTGGAGAAGAATGGGTAAAGAAGGCCAAATTATTGATATCAAGTGATATCTAATATGCCACAAGATCAGACTAGAAACTACTGTAACAGACTCCTTCCTGATCTCTGATCACACTGCCATCAAAGCATTTGTCATATACATGCTAAACCCATCAACGTGTTTCCTTCACACATGAGAACCATTAATCTATCCGGTCACCTTTTTGTCCACTCTGGAAATCCCTTGTTGACCAAGCAGAAAATCATACCTCCAGGGCACATTTTGGGGTATAAGGGATCCTGATTTTGCGTCCTTGACACTGCACTTCAATCTCAAGAGACTCCTTATCGGTTTGCTTGGGCATCAGCCCAAATTGATCACCGTTTCTCTACTTCTTCCTCGATGGTAAATATCCCTCAAAATCCCTTTTCTATTCCATCTATCAATTTTCCTCCCTTCCTTTTCAGTTAGCCTTGTGTGATTGCTTGTGTGTGTTTATTTGTGTGTGCGTGTGCATGTATACGTCCTCCAATAATGCACATTTAAATTGCACTATAAGTTTTCTGATTGGTCTCTTTAGGAGTTCCTCATAAACATAGGTGTAAAGATCCTAAAGTTAACCCCACACACAGACTTGCAAGGTTCTTAATTTGAGTTAATTCTCCATTTTTATATTTAATTGTGGATTCTGATATAGGACCTTACAAGATCCCATGGTTTTGGGGTAACAGCTTGCTCAAGGTCACCCAGTGGGTTTCCATGACTGAGCACAGATTTGAACACTGGTCTTCATAATTATAATCCAATGCTCAAACCACTTAACCACTCTGGCTAGAACTGTAATTACCCCTTCATCAGCCACAGATCCCAGAATTCCATAAGATAGAGGCATGGCAGTTAGAAGTTGTACCAAACCACTATAATTATGTAGTGTAGACACACCCCTAGTCTAGCCTCTGATCTCCCCTCCAAAATACCTGGCTAAGACCCACTAAGAAAAGACAGGTGAGGCTTCCAAAAATCACTACCAGCACTTCAGGATTTCTCCAGCCAGTGCTCCCAACACTTAACTCTAGATTCACAATACAAGGGATATGGAAAATCTATGATCATATCTCCAACAATTTTCACTTAAAATAGTACCAAGGAAGTGGTTGGCTCAACACTGGACCAGACTTTTAAATTTGTTTGCCTGGACGGTTTTCCAGGTCTACGTCATGCTTCCAAGTTGCAGTTATACCTACTATGGCAGGCTGGACATGAAGGATAAAGGCATGAAACATGTATCTTTCTTTCTTTTTCTGGGCTTTACAGGGACTGTAGTGGTTTGAGCATTAGACTTGGCCGTGGAAACTCACTGGGTGTAACCTTGGGCGCATCACACATTATCAGCCCCAGAAAACTCTGTGACAGGTTCAACTTAGGGTCATAATAAATTGGAAATGACTTCAAAGTGCACAGCAACATCAACAGCCCAGAGGACAGAACCTATTTGAGGATTGGGTTCAGCACCTTGGAGAGCTCATTTAAAGTTCAGACTAAGACAGTGGTTCTTAACCTGTGGGTCCCCAGATGTTCATGGACTTCAGCTCCCAGAAGCCCTGAGCATTGACCATAGTGGCTGGGGCTTCTGGGAGCTGAAGTCCATGAACATCTGGGGACCCACAGGTTGAGAACCACTGGACTAAGACCTGGAGCAGATTAACTATTTCATTGAAGTCAACATTGCCACTACCTCTTTCTATCATTCTCAAGCACTGTTGCTCCTTTCCAATTCTTACTGCAACCACATACACACACCAAAAAATGTGTGGGGATATTTAAATAAAATCCCCATGGGTATTTTTAAATAAAATATCAAAAGCTGAGACATCTGCTCCCAGCACCCCATTATCACATGGAGTTTGGCCAGAATCACTTTCACCTGCCTTTCAAGTCTTAAGTATGAAAACAATGCAAGGTTTTGTTTTTTTCAAAACCTACTTTCAATAAGCTTGACTTCACCGGGCAATCAGCAGTCAAGCCAAGCAAGAAATGTAAGAAAGCAAACAGTTTGCAATTTTCCCAGCGTGCCATCAATAAACACCTGCTCTATAGACCAAATCAACAATATGAAAAAGAAAGAAAAGTCTTTACAAAGTACATAGTCCCTGAGCAGAAAACAGGTGTGGATTAAAAAGAGCTGGTTCATTTCATAGGACTCCTGATGCTGGCAAAATAGAAACCCTGCTAGAGCTTTGAAGGGACTTGCTGATGCTCTTTCTAAACAATCTACTGAGGTTTCCTGTGAAATGTCATGCCTTGGCAATCCCTCCACAGAAGGGGTAAGGATGGAGAAATGGAACATTTGATTTTGATTTTCTCAGGCTGTAGTTGATGATCAATTGTTTTCCACAGCTTAGGCAAACTTGTTTGCAATGTGTCCCATTCACTACTGCCTGCCAGTGCCTCTTCTCTTACTTGGGAGATCATGTGAGTAGGAGAGCATGAAGCAGTCCCTTGTTTGCTTCCCAGCATATTGCAGGAAGCATGTGATTATCTTCACAAACTTCAGTAGCTTAGGAAAACCCAGCCGTTCTACACATTACAGTAAATATTGCTCCTATACTATTGTAGGAGTTACATAAGAAGGCAAAACACTCAGTGGTACAACACAGGTTTCTTTGTACAAGATCACTGGTTCAGTATCTTCTATTTTTATTTCCATGAATTCATGTAGAAGAGGTGAGATGGATGGTTTTCTTCAGAATAAAGATGTGCCAAATTATGGGAATTAAGTGTAGTAGACAAAATATCTGTAAAGCCTGGGGCTGTTTGTGTTCAGGGTATATGTGTGGGTAAATGTGTATGAAATCAGTGGGCTTAAGTAGGCTGTTTTGTTGAATTTAGAATGAATGGATAGATATGGTTTCAGACTGATTCATACGAAGAGCAGAACTATCTATCTTTCTATCTATGTACAGTATCTGGCTGGCTGGCTGGCTGGCTGGCTGGCTGGCTGGCTGGCTGGCTTAAGTCCCACTGATTTCAGTAGCCTAAATTTCAGTCACCTAAATCTAGTTACTGATCCCATCAAATGTAAACTTACTGAATAAATTGCTGAATCAACCCATACACAGATGCCATTGATAAGTTTATTGCAGTTGGGCCTAGCAATTAGATTTTGGTCATTCAGTCTACAGTTGAGATGACTACATCTGGAATGAACTGATTTGTAATATATCGCTTATACTACTATTGCATACTACGTAGCACTGTAATGACATTGCTACGTAGTAAAATCTGGCATAACTCCCCCTCCCTCAAAAAATCCACTTACTGGTAAGCAGCTGCTGGGGTTGACAAGGGTCTTCTCCCCGTCAATCAATGAGCAGCTGCCTGATATTCCCACCGCCTCCTCTGAACAATCACTGGAATGTCAGGCAACAAAAAGGACCTCTGTCACAAATCCCCCTCATGCCAGAAATCACGAGTGCAAAGCAGGGTGGGAGCATCAGACAGCTGTTTCTTGATTGACAAGGGAATGGACCCTCGTCAATCATGGTGACTGCTTACCAATAAGTGAGACTTGGGGGACTTTCACATTCACTACATGGCCTCTAAACTAGAGGCTGCATAGGGATCATGAATACAAAGCAGCTGCAAATGCATAACTGTAGGTTACATATTCATAATTGCCCAAAGGATTCTGGCCAATTATACTTTCAATGATTTTGATCCCTGGTGAGTCTAAAAAGAAATTGTGTGAAAATTGATGCTACTGTTTAAAATTAGTATTAAGGTAACAGTAGTAGCTAATATAACATCAATAAGTATTTACTAATATATTGTACATTTACAAATGGAAAATCTTTTTTTTAACAAAAACCACAGAATCATTTGTTTAAAAAGACAAGTTTCAAAAAGAACATTGCTGACAATATTGGTATTACCCAAAAAATACATGGAATATTGAAGTGATTGCCTCCCTCTGCCTAAAAGTAGGGCCAGACCTCATTAGAGAAACAGAGATTGGCATGCTGCTGGTGTCTTCTATATGTGTACGTTCCCTTATGCAAGTGGGTGACATTTTTGGCTGATGCGTAATGGCAGTACTCAGCTGAAGGTTGTGAATGCAGAGTCAAGCATGTGGCACCATTGTATATGGTTGCGCATTGAGCATTGTACATAGTTGTGCCTTGCACTTTGTTGTGCATTGACGATTAGTCACACATGGTTGTACTTTGTGCTTTAGATCACATGGGCCATTGGTTGTGCAAAGTCACAATTCTGTAACAAGGCTCACAGTACAACAAAGGGTTTGGGTTTTTCCACAGTTGTACAGTTACACTAAATTTATTGGGGGACCCAGCAAGGGAATTAGAAACGGGGGAGCTATCTAGGCCATCACTGGATCATAAAGGGGGTTAAGCCCAGAGTTTTTATACCAGGCAGCTTCCAGAAAACCCTTGGACGTGAAGTTGGGGAGCCCGGCTACCTTACTTCTTGAGATACAAATAAGGGGGCTTGATCCTGACACAGATTCCTCCCCCAAGTAGGACTGTAAGGGAAAAGCCCTCTAGCAGTTCTGGCAATTTTGTACTTTTTTGTCTGTAGCTTCAGTTCTGACTCATTGCTGTCTCTGTTTCTCAAGGTTCCAAGGGTGACTATGAACCCGGTCTAGAACCAGTGGCCCATGATACAGTTTTGCAAGTTCCTTCCAGCCCAGGATGGCTTCCTGAGTTGTGGTTTCAGGGTTGCCTTCAGAGAGTGCTGGCCATCCCAGTTACATCAACCGGGTTTAACCATCTTACCCCCCCGGGCATGTAGTGCTGACTGGGGAGCTGGAAGTGCACAGGGAACATTTTAGCATGAATGGATGTGGACACTTAAACATTTTCTTCCTGCCTGATGAGATCCGGGGGAAGTGCAAACTGATCTTTATAAAGATTTGGCTTCTCTGCCATGTTCAGAAATCTTACCTCTCCCTTACCCCGTGATCTCAGAAGCCCAAGAACAAAAAATGTTATCACACACACACCCATAACTCCAGCTGATCAATTTTAAAGGGGGGCAAAACTTAAAATTTTTGGGAGGTGCATTGTTACTTTTTCCCCCTTAAAAGGGGGAAAGGGGAAATTATTTTTCATCCATTATCACTGATTCACCCTTACAAACACAATGGGTACTTGGAAGTATCCTCCATGTGTTGAATGCAGCTTACTCTAAGTAAGGGATAATAAGCTAGATTGCAGGCAGCTTTTATTGTTCCTGGGATGGCTTGACAACAATTGTTCCTTTAATATTTCTTAGTGCTTGATCATAATTCATTTTGATTTTTTGCCTGAGCAGGTTCAACTTTAAAAGTTTTCATTTTCCCAATTTTTCCCGGGGGTTTTTTGGAGGGGGTAAACCCCCCCCTAGCCTCATCTTGGGAGAGGACTTTAAACCTCTATGTTTCCCCCTTCCTGAGTCCCCTGCTTGAAAGGGTTTTGGGTTACCAAGCTACAGGTTGTACATCACTACAATATAGGGGCCAGCAAAGGAGACCTCAGAGAACAGAAGATTCCTTTTGATTCTGGTTTATTTGCTTTCTCATCCTGTACTTTATTTGTTTAATTTTATCCTGCCTTCCTTCTGATGTGGGTGGTCCCAAGGTTGGGGGGCTTTAAAAAAAATGGGGAAAACAAAAAAGAAAAAAAGGTTTTGAGGTTCCCTCCCCTTTTCCCCAAGAATTGAGGCTAGGTGGGGGGCTTTTAGCCCCCCCTCCTGAAACACCCTGGCAAAATTGGGGAAAATAAGATTAATGTATTGGGAAACCCCTTTTTCATAAACAATCAGAAATGAATTATGATAAAACACTAAGAAATATTAAGGCAACAATTTTTAAACCATCCCCGGAACAATGAAAGCTGCCTGCAATTTAGCTTATTCATGCTTACTTTAAATAACTCATTTAAAAAACATGGAGGATACTTCCAAGTACCCATTGT
Organism: Iguana delicatissima; assembly: GCA_948472985.1. Classification (NCBI taxonomy): domain Eukaryota; kingdom Metazoa; phylum Chordata; class Lepidosauria; order Squamata; family Iguanidae; genus Iguana; species Iguana delicatissima. Next base: position 2,719 of record CAOKZL010002208.1, on the reverse strand, counting down.
GTTTGTAAAGGGGGAATCAGTGATAATGGATGAAAAAGGGAATTTCCCCTTTCCCCCGCAAGTAAGGAAAATTAGTAACAATGCACCTGCCAATATTTAGCTTTCCCAACCCCCAAATTGATAGCTGGAGTTATGGGGGTGTGTGATAACATTCTGTTCTTGGGCTTCTGGGGTTTACTGGGGGAAAGGGAGAGGTAAGATTTTGGAAAATGGCAAAGAAGCCCTAATCTTTATAAAGATCAGTTTACACTTCCTGGATCTCATCAGGCAAAAAAAATGTTTTAAATGTCCACATCCATTTTTTTGCTGGGTTCCCTTTCATTTTCCCCGCTCCCCCGTCAGCACTACATGCGGGGAAATAAGATGGTACACCTGGTTGATGTAACTGGGATGGCCAGCACTCTCTGAAGGCAACCCCGAAACCACAACTCAGGAAACCATCCTGGGCTGGAAGGAACTTGCAAACTGTATCATGGGCCACTGGTTTTAACCGGGTTCATAGTCACCCTTGGAACCTTGAGAGCAGAGACAGCAATGATAGAACAAGCTACAGACAAAAAAGTACAAAGTTGCCAGAACTTAGAGGGCTTTTCCCTTACAGTCCTACTTGGGAGAGGTCTTGTCAGGATCAAGCCCCCTTATTTGTATCTCAAGAAGTAAAAAAGCCGGGTGTTACCAACTTCACGTCCAGTTGTTGTCTGGAAATGCCCCGGGAAAAGCTCTGTGTCTAACCCCTTTGATGATCCTAGGATGGCCTAAAAGCTCCCCCGTTTCTCCACATTCTCTTGCTGGGCCCACCTTATGAAATTTAGTGTAACTGTACAACTGTGGAAACATACCCAGTTGTACTGTGATGCCTTGTTACAGAATTGTGACTTTGCACAACCAATGGCCCATGTGATCTGATGCACAAAGTACAACCATGTGTGACTTCATCAATGCACAACAAAGTGCAAGGCACAACTATGTACAATGCTAATGGCAACCATATACAATGGTGCCCTGCTTACTCTGCATTCACAACCTTCAGCTGAGTATGCCATTACCATCAGCCAAAAAGCACCCACTTGCATAAAAACAACATAAGAAGACACCAGCAGCATGCCAATCTCTGTTTCTCTAATAGGTTGGCCCCCTTTTTTGGAGAGGGAGGCATTAAAATTTAAAGGGGGAAAAGGGTTTTTTGGGGAAGGGGGGGGAAACCTCCCCCCCGGGGCCCCTGGGGAAGGGGGGGGGGGGGAAAAAGGGGGGTTTGGGGGGGCAAGGGGGAAAAAAAAAAGGGAAAAAAAGGGGGGGGGGGAAAAAAACCCCCAAAAAAAAAAAAAATTCGGGGGGAAAAAAAAACCCTTTTTTTTTTTTTTTTTTTTAAAAAAAAAAAAAAGGGGGGGGGGGGGCCCCCCCCCAAGTTGGGGGGGGGGGGGGAAAACCGGTCCCAAAATTTTTTAAAAAGGTTTCCCTTTAAAACTCCCCCCCCCCGGGGGGTTTTAAAAGGGGGGAAGGTTTTTTTTTAAAAAGGGGGGGCCCCCCAGAAAAAGGGCAAAAACCCGGGGTTTTTTCCCCAAAAATTAAAAAGGTTTAAAACCCCCTTTTTAAAAAACAAAAAAACCCAAAAAAACCCGGGGCCCCCCCCCAAACCAAATTTGGGGGGCCCCCCCCAAAAAAAATTTTAAAAAAGGAAAAAAACTTTTTGGGGGGACCTGTTTTTTTCCCAAATTCCCCCTTTTTGGGGGGGGGCCCCCAAAAAAATTTTTTTTTTTTTTTTCTTTTTTTTTTTTTAAATTTCTTTTTAAAAAGGGTTTTGGGGTTTTTTTAAAAAGATTTTAAAAAAAAATTTTTTTTTTTTTTTTTTTAAACCTGTTCCTTAAAAAAATTTTAAAAAAAAACCCCCCAAAAATTTTTTAACCCTTTTAAATTAATTTTTTTTTTTAAAAAAATTAAAAATTTAAACCCCCCTTTTTTGGGGAACGCTTTTTTACCCGGGGTTTTTTTTTTTTAAAAATTTAAAGGGGAAAAAAAAATTTTCCCCCTTTTTTTGGGGGGTCCCCCCCCAAAAAAAAACCCTTTTGGGGTTTTTTCCCCCCCCGGGGGGTTTTTTGGACAACCCCTTTTTTTTTTTTTTTTTTTGGGGGGGGGTTTAAAAACCCTTGGGGGGGAAAAATTTTTAAAAAAAATTTTTTTTAAAAATTTTTTTTGGGGGGGTTTTTTGGGTAAAAAAAAAAAATTTTCCCAAAAGGTTTTTCCAAAAAAAAAATTTTAAAATTTTTTTTAAAAAAAAAGGGGCCGGGGGGGGGGGGGTTTTGAAAAAAAAAAATTTTTGGGTTTTTTTAAAAAAATTTTTTTTGGGGGGGGTTTTTTTTTTTGGGAAAAACCAAAAAAATTTTAATTTGGGGGAAAAAAAACCCCCCCAAAAAACCCCACCCAAAAAAAAAAAAATTTTTGGGGGTTTTTTTTTTTCCCCCTAAAAATTTAAACCCAAAATTTTAAAAAAAAAGGGGGCCCCCCCTTTTTCCCCCCCAAAAATTAAAAAAAACCCCCCCCGGGGGGGTTTTTTTGGGGGCCCCCCAAAAAAAAAAAAAAAATTAATTTTTTTTTTTTTTAAAAAAAAAAAAATTTAAAAAATTTTTTTAAAAACCTTTTTAACCACAAACCCCCCCTTTTTTTAAAAAAAAAATCCCAATTTTATTTTTTTTTTTGGGGGGGCCCCCCGAATTTTAAAAAA